>JANHGN010020742.1:0-48055 GCA_024605025.1 Megaceryle maxima | reverse complement strand
GTGGAAGAAAAAGAAGAGAGGGAGAGAAAAGAGGAGGAGAGAGAGGGGAAGGAGAGAGAGGAAGGGAGGGGGGAGGGAAGGGGGGGGGAGGAGAGGAGAGGAGAGGAGAGGAGAGGATTGAGAGGAGAGTTGCAGGCAGTGCTGGGGTATGGTGTTAGCTCAAGAAAGGATGGAAGCTGCTCAGTCCTCTCAGGATCTCACTTCTGACCATTTTATCACAGAGCATTCATTCATTTGGAACCTGCTAATGTGGCAAAATTACCTGCAGTGGGGGACAAGGAGCTTAGCTAAGCAGGATACACTTTTCTTGAGGGCTGTAGATGTCCCCCAAACCTGGCTTAGGCTGCACAGTTCTGGGCAGGTGTCATCATTCTATACTGCACCAGTGTAACCACAGCAGAAAGAGATTCCCCGTCTTACCCCATGCTGAAAATAAGGTGTTGATTTGCAGAGCAGTCATCCTTCCAGGAAGCTTAAGATAAATACAAGGAAAGACTTCTCTTAAGGTTTTCAGCCATTTCATAGCACGTGCTGCTATTTCGGGATTTCAGCAAGGGGGCTTCTGTGGTTTGAGATCACTTCATGTGGATGCATAGTCCATTCCTCCCACTTGCACCCAGAAAACTGAAAACAGCAAAATCAGTCTGGCAGAAAATGGCTCACTATTTGTACTTGCATTTGCAAAGTGAAGGGACTCTGCAAAATTTTTCCTTACTGAATGACTCCACCTTGCTGATGCTGGACTGAAGTAGTGTCCAGATTTTTGTGGAGACTTAGTGCTTTTCAGGCCAGTCATAGATTTGTGTTCAAAGACCTTGCTTTCTGTGATAGAAATGAGCTACAGTCCCTAAAGGTCAGTTGACTCTGCTTAGAAACCTGCATACACGTCTCTGGGGTCTGTTCACAATGGAGGAGAAAGATTTTTCTTGCTACAAGCATCCTTGCTACAGCTACTACACCTCACCTGGCTCATATTTTGCTTCTGAATTTACAAGGAGCAAAATCAGCACTACAGAATCCCAGTCAAGTGTAGAATATGTAAATTCTGGACCCTGAGTTACTCACAGGAGGATTTCTGGAATCGGGAGCTAACCAGCTAGGGAGTTACATCATCCAAAGTGAGTGTCTGTGCAGACCCTTCTGACAGCAGAGTACCATGAAAGCACTCAACTCTGGAGTCTGGGCTAGCAAACTCTCAGAGAAAATGTAACTTGGCTGTGCCTCCACCAGCTCTTGGTCCTGGCTCAGCATTAGCATCAATGTACAGTTTCCCTAGAAAGTTGCTCTGATCTGTCCTGTCCTCTGAAGCAGCTGGCAAGTAAGGCCTTCCAGGACTGCTACTCATCTCCCTCTTCTCTTCTTCCTACCCTCCTCCTCATCAAAGCTAAATTATACCAGTCCTCCCAATAGAAAAATTATTGTACTATTCAAGCTACAATCTCCCTTAACAGTTTTAAGAAAAAAGAAATGTAAGTCTTCCTGAGATGACTTGATGAAGGTAAAGAGTGAGAGTGAAATCAGAATAGGAAAAAGAATAGGGAATGGAAAGGAAAGGGAGAAGAGAAGAGAAGAGAAGAGAAGAGAAGAGAAGAGAAGAGAAGAGAAGAGAAGAGGAAAAGTAAATAAAAGAAAAAAAAAAAAGAAAATAAAGAAAAGAGGGAAAAAAAATTAGTAAGGAGGAGACATTGGTACCTGCGTAAGGCTGATCCAAGCTTGAGAAGGCAGAGTCCAGACCTGGAGAGCTGGGCATGTCATAAAGCCCGTTTAATTCACAACTCCCCATAAAAAGAGCAAGGCAATGAGAGAGAAGCAAAGCAGTTCCCTGCTGGAGCAGAACCAAAACTCTGAGGTGTCCAAGCCCTTTGCTATCAGCTCCACAAGCCTTTTAAAGCCTCTCTTTTGTCTCGTAGGCATTGCTGCTGAAAGCCATGAGGTCACTTTGTCTATTTTTGTCTTCTTAGCTTCATCGAAGAGCAGTGTGATGGACATTGTCACCTGGCACTTAAACACCCTCCATCTTTCCCCCACTTCTACTCCCTGTGAGGATAAACTCCTCTTTTTTATTTTAAGATAAGAAAATATACTCTATACTCTCACTGTTTCTGTGGTGCAAGCTTTGGGGTAGTGTTTCCAATGCCTTAATGTCCACCATTTCTGTGCTGAAGAACCCTTCAAAGAGATGAGTCTAAGACAGCACTCATGGGCAGGCAGAGAAACCCACCCAGGAGGAAAGCAACTTTCCATGTCTGTAACACTCAGAAAGCACCCAGCTCTGGGTAAACATAAGGATGAAAAGAGAGAAAGGCTTTCTTTTCCTGTGTTTATCAATTTCCTTCCATGTCTGAGGAGAACCAGTCCATGACAGAGGTTTCTTTTGTGTACCAGGCATGAGAAAAGATTGAACAGAGGAGCATTAGGATCCTGGGTGCCTGCAGTGAAGCACCTTAGTTTAATTAAGATGGCAGAGGCTGTTACCTCCACCACTGAAGAGTGCGGCAGCAGCCAGGAAGGGTGGCAGCGTATGAAGGGCAAGGAGTGGTGTTTTGGCAGCACCATTCAGAGCTCCAGTGCTGGAGACTGAGAGGTGTTGAAAGATGAGATGCTGATAGTGAGGACTGGGGTGGAGGGGAGGAAAGAAACAGAGGGTGCCGGGAGTCTACAAATCTCCTCAGTTGTGGCCTGCTCAGCATCTCCTCACGCTGTAGCTGGGCTACTCTTACTGCCTCTTTCTGTACACCAGCAATAGTTCCTGTCATCAATCACAGGATCACAGCATCACCGGATGTCAGGGGTTGGAAGGGACCCTGGAGATCTTTGAGTCCACCCCCCCTGCCAGAGCAGGATCATCTAATCCAGCACAGGTCACACAGGAACACATCCAGGTGGGTTTTGAAAATCTCCAGAGAAGGAGACTCCACAACCCCACCCGCCTCCCAGAGCCACGACCAAGGGATGCCAGCCTGTGATTCTGTCTCCCAGCAGACCCAGCCTTAGCAACACTGTAGCCAAGGACCCAGGCATACCATCTCCAGTGTTAGTCAGTCTAGAAAAATGGAGGTCTGAAATCCAGTAGCCACTGCTGCCTGCCAATGCAACAACTTCCACTGGCAATGTTGCTGTAAGAGAGACCCATCATGCCTCAGGTAGAAGATTTTACAGCAAGAGCAATGAAAGTGGTTCAGTCTTTTCTTATTTGATGAATATGTACACACATAGGTCACAGTCTCTTTGGGAAAACCTTGTAGAATCTGATAGATATCATATGCAATTGGAAATGCAAATACAGCCCTACAGTGCAGAAAAAAATCTATTAAGAACATTCAGATGGAATGGATAAAAGAGTAAATGGAAAGATTATAAAGCTCTCCTAAATTCTGCTGGTGTGGTGGATAATTTCTATAGAAAACTTTTTGTTAACTTTTAAATCACTTGTTCCCACCGAATTCTGCTGGAAAAATCCACAAAAATGAGACATTTCTTTTAAGCCCACAAAGATTTTTCCATGCACTTAATTTAACTAAATTTCACCGAAGTTAAATTAATTACATTACTAATTATAGTAAAGTGTAAAATATATAAATCTTTTAAAGACCAGAAAGCATTTTAATGAATGCTCAAGAAAACTACTGAACGAGCAAGCTTACATGATGTCAGATAGTGATCATGTTCACTAGGAAAAAAACAATGGTAAATTTTATTACCAAAGACCAAATTCTAGAAAAGCCATTACCATAGAAAATAATCACGCTGCTAATTTCAGAGAGAAAGAGCCTGTTCCTCTGTGATGAAATACTACTTGTCTACTATTTTTTTCACACGGGATCAACCAGAATTTTGTTCTTCCAGCTATTTTTGTTAGACAAGGTCATTTTTCCATGGCTAATGTTGCAAATATCTCAGTAAGTCATTAGAGGCTATAGACATCTCATGCTTTTCATACCTGGAGTCCTTTCAAAGTAAGATTTGGATAGGTTATATTTGCCTTCTAAGTATTTCCCCGTTGAAAAGCTTCAAACCTTTCAAGCCTCGACCAATGTTTGACTTGCAAACAGTAAAGCAGAGGAATATATATTCTCTTAGATAAAATAAACTAAATAAAATAAACTCTTGGAAAAGAAAACTCGTTTCTCATTCTTGGATATTTGCAGACTTCCATCACATAAGCTGTGCATAATATAAAAATAGATAGGGCTTCAGCTCCAATTTAAGATGCTACAGGAAAAGGCTTCAGTCCTACTCAAGTGTGCAACACTTAAGCATGGATCTGAGGTTAAATACATAGTTAAGAACTTATCAAACTACTATTTCTTCTTAAATGTCAAATAATTTTAAGACTTCCCAGTGAGACCCACTGCAGTCTCCTAGTTTTAGAAAAACAGAAATTAAACTTCTCTGAAAAACGTGAAAAAACATGGCAAATAATTTTGTAGATTTTTGACCATTCTTAGCCATTTTGCAACTCCCACCCTGTTATTGAAGAGCTCTGCTTGTCAGAGAAGGTGCAGCAACATTGCCATGTGTGGCTGCAACAGATTAGTCTCATGGTATCCTGTTGGAGAACTGAATAGCTTTTCACTCATAAAAACCTCCCTCAGCTGAGTGAAAGTTTGCCTTTCTTCCTGAGCTGGATGGAAATGTGTCCTCAGTGCAAAAGGTAGAACACACAGCCAGCTTTCCTGTGCTGACAGCACACATTCAGACCCTGGATATTCCCTACATAGTCTTCTGCAATGTGACTGCCAAAGGAGAGCTTTCTTTTGCCAGGACAGCACCTGTTAAATGCACTAGTAATCTGTCTTTTGCAGTTTTAACCCTATTTCCCCAGGAAGGTTTATGCAGTCATGTTGCATGTCTTTTGATCTTAGCTGTTTCATGCTAAAAGCTTTTGAGCCCATTTGCTAATTTGAAGTCTGAAGTCAGGAAGATACAATGCTCCTACAAGTTTACATCCAAATAGGTGGCTGGACAGAGGAGACAGACCCCACCACAGGAAGCAGGAATCCTGAATGCAGTCTTAATTAGGCACCAAAAACTGATGAACACACACACCAGAGAGATTGCCAGTTCTCATTTGGGATGTGAGAGACATCAGACAGATTTACATTTTACTAGACATGATAGAATGAGATATTAAATACAAGACATAAATTAAAAGGACGCCAAGATCAGTTAGTACTGCTGCTTAAAAAATTGCTTGATATCTGAGAGCAAGATACCCCTGATTCATCTTCTCTTTGTCCTTCAGTGTTTCCAGCATCCACTCTCTAGCAATACAGACAAGCATATGCTCACCATCTGTGTCTGTGGACTTGATGGATCCTGTAGCACTTGCCATATATTCTTGTTATCCAATTGATTTAAGTCCTTTTCTGCAACCAGTCAAGCTCCTACTACATTTAAAAATCCAGCCTTTCACAAGACAGCTGTATACTTTCCATGCCCTATGTCATCTGCTGATTAATACACAGCAATCTTTGATGAATCCTCAGGCCACTCGTTAAAAATGTTATTACTGCGATTTCCTGCTACTGCTTGCTAGGTACAACATGCTCAAGAGAAAAGAAAAAATAAACCCCAACACATTTAAATAGCTTCACTACCAGGAATTTGCAGTTGAAAAAAAGCAGATAGGAAGACAATAGTGATGTACCTGGAGTAACCTGTACTTTTGAGTTCCTCAATCCAGGTAACCCACCTCCCTCCCCCGTGTCCCTCACACACCTGCGTTTCTGTGGGAAGAAAGATCAAAGAAAAGCTGCAAGGTGTCCCAGACAGGTCCTAGTTCTGAAAAGTAGCAGTTTCAGGGCTGAGGGGTGCCCCAAGGCAGGTACTGCCTGTTCTGTCTAGATACAGCCAGAGGACAAGATCCACTGACAGAAGAGAGGAGGGTTGTGATTTTTAATAATCTCTCTCCTCGCCAGTCATAGAACATTGAGGTGGAGAGGACATTTGATTGACATATGTTAGTGTTTAAAGCTCTGTGGTGAAAATATAGAGGTAGTCCTGTTAGATTCAGAAGCCCAGTGAAACACTACTACCAACTTAGCCAGTTAGCTGATCTGACATCATGAGCCATTAATAGTTATGTTTTCTGTTCTATTCTTAGCCAATTGTGCAGTCATCTTACAGTAGTCCTATCTCATCCATATTTCTCTCATTGAAAAAGTCATGTGGAAACATATCAGATATCTTATAGAAGCCAACATATACCGTGCCCCCCTTATTTCTTCAGCCACAAAATCTTACCTTACTGAACAGGTCAAAGACTACTTCTTGTTCTAGTTTTCATTAGTCCATGTTGTTTCTACTGATCATTTTGTTTTCCACAAAGTGTGCTCAAAAGAACTACTTTGTTCACCTACCTGAAGCTAAACATATGACTTATTTATTTTTTCTTGTCCCCAGAGTGTATCTATAAGAAGGGTGCTATTCTTGGTCTTTTTCCCTGAGACCCTTCACATTATTCCAGGGTATTTATCAAGGACTGAGGACCATTCTGATACAGTTTTCACTAACTCCTTACATTTACCTCTGTAGAGAATATGATTTGGCCGTGTCCTTTCAGTATAGTCAATGTATCACGATATGATGGATCTGCTCACCCCCATTCATGCTCCTATTTCTTTTATACAAAGGGCTAAATTCTTGGTTAACAGAAGCAGTAGATACATTGACAACAGTGAAGCTTTACCAATTTCACAACAAACTGATGGATTTAAATGAAACTGAAGAACAATTATTTGTCAGGTTGACAGTTTTCTCCTCCCTAGCTATAATTTTCTCTCACTTCTGTTGAGCCAATAACTTTGTTGTTTAATTACCCCTTGTCAAAGTCCCTTTATGCCTCACCCTTTTATGCCTCTCCCTCCTCCATCACTATCACTGACTCTCATTTCAGTGTTGTCTCTGAGCAGACTTGTCCCAAGCTTGCAGCAAGTCCCATGTCACTTTCAGAACTGATGGAAACAACCTTGGACAGGGAGAGGGATTCCCATTCCCTGTTTCCATTACAGTTTCTTTCAACTCAGCTCTCGAAGTCCTGGGGTTATACATACATTTCTTTCAGTATGATTATTGCCTAATCACCTTGAGATCTGAATTACTGGCAAAATTTTGGCTTAATTGTTCCACATCAGCCTTACACATCCTAAGTCACTCCAGAAGCATATGTGCAAGGACAGGCTGTGTCAACTTCATGCATGTGGCAGTATATTCTGAAAAGTCACTACCTGAGCTCTGCAAGGACCATGGAAGTGTGAGTTCGGACAAGGACTGCTGACAGTGTTTCACCAGCAGCAGGATGATGAATGACCTCTGACTGTGTCTGAGGAACTGTGACCCACAGTCAGAAAATAACATAGAGAAGTAATGTCTGAGTAATACATGGCTTAAAAAAGATTCTCAATATGGTACTTCATACAGTGGAAATACTGGGACAAAAGAGAGTATATAACTTTTAATTTCAGGGATCATATACAGCTTTCCTCCAAACATCTTCAAATACTAAAGATCTTTTCCCTCCAGAGAATATCATATGCAGATAGATTTATCTTGAGCTAACACATGTTCAGCTAAATCCATGTGTCTATCAGGCTCTGGGGCAGCAGGGTAGCACTGAGGTACAAAGGTGAAGCAGAGCAGAGCTACCAGCCTTACTTCCAGTGCTGCAACCCACAGCATCCACATTGCAATGCTGGACAAGAGTGATGCCTGAGGGAACAATGCTGGAAGTCTCCAGTAAGAATACCTGAGGAGGATGGCTGATTAATTGTGACAATTTCTGAGGTGGCTTAAGAAAGAAGGAACAATTCATCCGCACTAGCCAAGACGGACAACACAGTTTTATAATCTCTGTCTTCTGCCCAAACAGTTAATACATCAGCCTGAAAAGATCACCTCTGTGCTTTTGATAGAAGAACATAAACCAAAGGCATAAGGTCAAATGCGATTCTCAAGCCTAAAACTGGAGGAAGAGGGCTCCAGATGCACAGTGTTTATCTCACTGTAGTCTTTTTAATAAATGCCTTCCAGGGTGCAGAGAATTCAAAACCGAACGTTACTGATTAAGTGAGATATTCTTAAGCAAAGGCATACAACTAGACTGCATACACCAGTGTATGTAAGGTGATTTCCCAACTGGAGGCAATTTCCAATTTAATGCATGCTGAAGTGAGATCAGACTCTCCAGTTGTGATTAAACTATGGAGGCTGTTGTTCTTGTTTTCCTAGTGGTTTGCTGCTTACTGAGTAACAAGGGCCAAGGGTTATTCAGCATTGCTACATACTGCTAGGAACAAGCTTCCTGTAAGATCAATAGTTCAGACAATTAATTTTAATCTCCTGGTCTGAGGAGAATGCTCTTTAATGCTACTTTAAAGCAGGCAGGATGGGGACAGTTGATTACTACCCTAAACCTTTGGTCTTCTAGACTGCAGTGAATCGCCAAACCAGTAAGCCAGCCTAACAACCATGTAACTGCAACCATTAGACTCAACTGTCAAAGCTGAGAGCCAAGTAGAAAATGTAATGCAGTAAGTTCAAATTGCCACTGAGGTACTTTTATCTTGTTCACAGCTCCTGTGGACTATACTGATTGTAATAGGCTGATAGATGGCTTGCTGCACTCTCTCTGCAGAGAAATGTGACTGCAGTTACTCTTAGAAGAGGTAATCTGCATGACCCTCCAATGAATAGGCCACTTATTTATACGCATCCTATCTCGTCAAGTGATGCTGCTGTACATCCGCTTTAAACAAGAAGGATTTCCTTTTCTGATATGGAATGTAATAACTTTGATGACTCTGCACAGGCAGCCAGGCCCGTATAAAGCAGAGGAGGAAATTTCCCCACCCATTTTTCCCTCCCTTCCCCTACCATACATGGAGATGCTCTTGAGTCTTAGCAACTAAAAATAGTCCAGTGGATAAGTTTAAATTGAGATATTTTGAAGCACTTCTAGCACTGACACAAATTCCTACAGTGTGATAGCAAGTTAGGACTAGACTGTTGTCCTGGTATGTCTGTCTTCTGCTAGCAATTGGTATTTCCAGTTGTGAGAAAGCCTGAGCCCATTGTCCATTGGAGAAGATTTAGGATGGGGGTGGAAAAACAGTGCACCTTAGAGAGCATAGGTAGCTGAGAAGAAGCAGCCTTGGCTACAGATGGATCCTGAGCCTCTGAGGGTGGGTTGAGCAGAGGAAGACACTGCAGAAGCTATGGGGAACCAAAGAACCCCACTAGCAATTACTTGTGACTACTATAGTCCGATTCTCCCTGCCACAAGCTCCTACTTTCCACTAACCTCCTGAAACTCATTCAGATACTTTTATTTGTATTTTCTGTCTTGTTATCACTTCTTTTCCTTCTGTACTGTCCAAGCACCACAGAAATCATCTCAGGAAGGGATGTGTCTTTGCCTTTTACAGTGATGATGAACTGAGGACCTAAAGATCCTGTTTCCCCAGGGATTAACCACCTCTTTAAAGAGCAAGTTACTCTTTTAGTGGGACGGAAATTAAGTTGTACTTTTTTCCTCAGATTAGGCAAAATATTGACCATTCAGCACGAATGTTCATTTAAAGTACAGCAAAGAGTCCCTGTTTGTTGGCCGTTTTCTTGCCCCATTGACTAAAAGACCAGGGTGTATGGAAGCCACTGGGTAGCAATGAACAATGAAGTCCTATTACTTGTAGGAGAAGATCCAGCATTTGGGTAGTGGGTAGCTTCCCACATTGCCCCACTAGTCTCCATCAGCAATGTTCTGAGTGGGTTTTGAGCAAGCATGTCCAATTCACCTGTCCTCTGGAGGGCTGGGATCCCACAGCTTGGAAAACATAAGCCAATACCAATGTGCAAATAGGACAGGAACTTTGGAAGGAGACAGGCCCAAAACCTCACTGCAAGAGCTGTTGCCTCTCCAAGGAGCTCTAAGGCCTTGTTTTTTTGCTGGGGAAGGAGAGGCATAGCTCAGCAGATGACAACGTACAATGCCTCATGAGGTGGCACCATCAGCTGCTGACCCCCTTTTCTCTGTGCTTATTTTGCTCCACCCCCTGCCAAATCCTCACCGCAGGCTGTTGATACTTGCCACCACACTGTGTTCTGCTCCTGGCACCAAATCCTTGCCTAGTGTAACTAAGTGACCTCCTGTGTTACCACAGTGCAAAGCAGGTGTTGGACAGCAGTGTCACCTCCGCAGTTGTCACATGATTTGTATCCTCTTAGCAAAGGCAAGGAAAGCAGCCGTAGTTGTCAGGAGTTGGTGGAATTGATGAAAAAAAAAAAAGCATGTACTGGAGAAATGTAAATCAGGTTAATATTAAAAGAAAATTAATCAGTAACAATCAGAGCATAAAGACTGATGCTCACTCGTCATGGTGAGACTAGCAAAGATGGTGGGAGAATATGGGAAGCATTTCCTAGTTTCATTGATGATCGTGAGGACAGTACAGAGTCAGCCCAGACCAGATTTGCTAACAACATCAGAAGTGAAAGAAAATCATACCCATGTCTGGAAAGCTCAGGGCTCTGGAAAGCATGCAGTGACGACAAAAGTCTACAAAAGCTCTAGAGACAGAAAATAAAGAGCAGAGCTACAGATCTGAAGTTTGAGAAAACCCAAGAGCTGACAGTCAGTAAGAGTCTTACTGAGATCCTTGCAGAGCAACAGAGCTGTGAAGAATGTCCATTGCTACTCAGTGGTGTGCAAAAGAATTATTACGCATCTCTGTTCTTGTACAGTGTTTTCAATTATACATCTAGAAATCGAATATTCATCTAGAAACACTATACCTGCAGTTCTGTTTGCTTGAGGTGTGGGGACAGGTGGGGAAAGGAGAAAGTCCCCACAGTGTGAAAATGACAGTGAAAAGTTGGAAAGAATGAATACAAAGGGAAAGAGAAATACCCCCCAAATTGGAGAAATTATCAGAGCAGTCATGAGAAGGGAGTACATTCTAGAACAAAAAGGTGAGAAACCATCTGGGTGACAGTCCCAACAATCCAAACAGAGGTTTTTCACATTCTTATGGTACAGGGTCCCACTCCATTAGGAGAAGGCCATGACAGGGTGAGGAGGGCGTGCCGAGCAGGTGTACTGGGCATATATTTAGATAGGTAGTGCTCCAAAAGGCAGGCATCTGATTAGGTGGTCAGAATGGTGCTTAAATGTCTACTGCATATATATCAAGCCCCAGGCTCCCACGACTGGTCATCCAAGTCACCTGCTGCAGTTAACTCAGATTGTAAAAACTTGCCTAGCTTCTAAATCATGAGCTTGATTTTGCCTTCCTGTTTAGCAGAACCCAGGAGTCTCCATGTCCCAGAGCAGGCTACTGTGCTGTGAGCATTGCTAAGGAAAGGCATGGAAACAGAGCTTTAAACTCTGTTGGCTCAGTGGGAGCCAGGAGCAGCTGTAGGAGCTGAACCAGTGCAAGCCCAAACATCCTTGCCATGGCTGCATCTTTCTGGCAAGAGATGCTGTGCCATGTGCCTTCTGCACCAATAGCTTCTCCGCAGGCAGCCTCCCCATCGAGCCAGGACAGTTTAGTAGTTCCACATCCTCCTGTGTAAGGTGCACCAGGTGTAGGTGCTCCTCAGCTCTGTTCACCAGATGATGAACACCTTCCATCCCTCTTCCTTCCTTGCTTCCTTCCTTCACAGTTATTGGCTGATGGTCATGACTTTTAATGACTGCTGTGCTTCAGCATGATCAGGACATGGAGTTTTGCCTTCACATTTACCCTACCCAAGAAGAGGCCAAGCTGTCCATGTGAGTTGCCATCCATGGCAGAGTAACTCTTACATAAGGACACCCATGGCCAAACATAAACCAGAAGGGGGGTGAGCAGTGGAGGAGTAATAGGAGAATAAAATATTATCTCAATCTGCAGTGCTTCTGGGAACCCTACCTCTAGCTGGCAATAGAGTTGCATCATCTTCTGCCATGGGATATTATTTTGCCATCAGAAATGCTCTGCATGGCTTTCCTGTGAGCCTTCTGCACTGACACTGGCCATGAAAGTAAGTCTTGGTATAAAGCAATTGCTCATCCACTGCTGGGGCTATCAGGTGGCAGGGAGCAGCTGAACATGCCTTTCTCAACATTCACCTCATGCTTGCACATTATTCAAAGGGGGAAAAAAATAGCTTCATCCTCAGGGAGGCTGAAATTGCTACTTTATTTGCTGTCCTAAGGAAAGTGAGTGATAAAGCCCAGGAAGAAATAGTACAAAGCATCAGGTCAGTTGTACTGCCAGGAGGGCCAGACATAAGGGACTCCCAACAGAGTCTGTCCTTTCAACACAGGGCAGAGTAGTACAGCAGTGCCCTGCCTAATGGAAGAAGCCTGGATTTGAAAGTTACCTCTATAGGATCCCTCAGGCAGAATGGATAAAGGAATGTTTAGTCCAAGGAAAAGAGAAAAGATAGGGTTAACAGTTGCCTTGTGGTATTATCTGGCCTGGGGAAAAATGTCTTGCACTTGGAGCAGAGAATCAGAAGTCAGAGTCCGTGTGCTTTATTTCTGATTCACTCTAGTCACTTTTCAGTGTCTCCATTTCCCATTCTGTCCCCCAGCTAAGTCACTTTTTAAAAAACTGCTTTATTTCTAGACTCAGAGAAGTGTAAATTACTCAATCATATTGCACACTGAGGTACTTACATGAAACCAAGTTTTTGATTACCTTGTTTTTGATATTATTGGATAGATCACAACTGTGAGATCAGGTAACATCTTGTTCTGCCTTCCTGCTGGGGTTTGAAATACTTCATGTGTAGAAGAAACCAGGAAAGATATTCACAATTCAGGTCACTTCAGGTCCATCATCCATGTACCCCACTACATTTTTCAGTACTTTATTCTACCTGGAAAGGTCTTCACTGGTAGGGAAGCACTACAAGGAACTGTTCCAACAGCTGATTTACCAGCTCCCACCTGTCCTCACTGGCAGCCCTCCACTGCCAATATCTGAAAGTGATAAATTCTACCAGAGCTCACCAACTGCTACCAGACACGGACACTCTTGCTGGAGTAAGTGCCTGCATCCTCTGAAAGCCAATGTAGACAAGGCCCTCCCTGAGACGGACAGGGTGAGAGAAATAGATGAGCTACTGAAAATATTCCTTTATGGTTATGCTGACTGAAAATTCCCTCTACTCAGGCCTTAATCATGTGTAATACCACATGCCTCTGTGCCCATGGAGAGCTGAGATGAACAGGGTGCTCCTTGGGAGCTGCTCAGAATTAGCACCCTGTGCTTGAACACACAAATAGCAAACTGAGCTGCTGTAAGATCTCTGAAAGGCCAGGGCTGGAAAATTGAACCCTCAACTCCTTTCCTGACACTTAAAATTTCCCGAGTCTTCTTTAGCCCAACATGTTGGGGAAACCAATGTTGAAGAAACCAATGACAAGTTCTTTATTGTGAGGGTGGTGAGGCACTGGAATGGGTCGCCCAGAGAAGTTGGGGATGCCCTCTCCCTGGAAGTGCTCAAGGCCAGTTTGGATGGTATTTGAACATCCTGGCCTAGTGGGAGGCATCTCTGCCCATGGCAGGGACATAGGAACTAGATTATGATCTTTAAGGTCCCTTCCAGCTCAAACCATTCTATGATTCGATGACCTCCAACCTGTTTCCAGCACATAGAGGTTCTAGAACACAGCTGGTTGTATGGCTCCAGCATTTACGAGTGAACCCCAGACCCTTTCTCTCATCTGTTCCTTGGGACATCTTGTGTCAGGTAGACAACAGTGCCAAATCTGCAATAGTCCCAGGAAGGACTCAGGAAGCCTCAGTCCCTGCAGGTCTGACTTGACTCTGCTTCCTCCCAAGCTAGAGGAGCTAACCCACTTGACATTTGCACGAATTAGGCTTTTTGAAAATCCAGCATAGGGAGAAGGCATGGGTGAGTGGCAGAGTGCAGAGGACTTACTGGCCTGCTTGGCTTTCTCTGCGTACGAGGTGGTTAGGTCTTCATCAATCGGGTGCTCCACTGGTCCCACCATGGGGATGAGATGGCGTTCTGCTCGGATAGCCTTGGTGGAATGGGGCAGTAGCATCGCCTCTGGAGAAGATTCTCGTCCTTCTGTTGATGGTGGCTGCAACTGTCCATCACTCTCTGAGAACGGAGTGCCTGTGCGGCTGTCAGGTGGGCAGACAATCTCCCTCTTGGCCACCCCACCAGAGGTGGCCACCTCTGCTCCTCCCTGTGCAGAAGCCTCCGGCATGCTCTCGTAGCCGCTCTGTTCAGACAGGGACACCTCATCCTGAGGCGCATCCACCTTGCTGGTGGTGCTGTCAGGAGGGGAGCGTGGGCTCTTCTTGCGAGCCCGGCGGTGCTTCTCCTGGGCCACGTTGTCAGCATCGCTGTCTGTCTCACCATAGTAGGCCTCACTGTCTGGTGGGGAGGTGAGGCTCTCCAGGTGCCTCTGTGACCTCCGTGGCTGCGAGGACTGTGTGGTGGTCAGGGCTCCTGCTGGTTCAGAGCCAAGTATCTGCACTGGGGGGCTAAGTGGGGATGGTGGGGAGAGCACTCGCTGCGCTGGAGAAGGGGAGTGCTGGAGACGTGGGCCAGTCTGGTCTCCACCAACTATCCTGTGGAAAGAAGGAAAAGCAGCAAAGTGAGGTCTGGTTGGTGGTGCTGAGCTGAAAGGAAACCGCCACATGTGAGAGAGCAGTAAGGACTGAGACAGTCTTTCAGGTGTCTTTCAGGTGATGCAGACCTGGAGTGCAGACATGGAGAGCAGACTCGTCTCTGACATCAGCTATGTGCTCTCATCCTGATTTTCTGCTTCATGACTGTGCAAACCAGGTGTGAAACACTTGAAAATCAGAATGCCCTGAGAGCATAAAAATCTTCTGAGCCAGCTTAATCAGCTCCCCAGGCATTTCTCCTGGTGAGGTAAACTCCTGCATAGCAAACATTCCCCAGGACAGTGGGACATGCCCCTACAGCCTGCCACTTGCCAGGGTGCATGGGAGATGCCCAAGCCACCACACTGCACTCCAGCTGCTCTGCAGCTGAGACTGCACCATGGAGCTCTGTCAGCTTTGCAATTCCCAGCACCATAAAAATAATTTCCTTCAGAGTGGGTTCCAAACAAAGCAGTTGGTGGTGTTTGTTTGTCCTGACCTCTGTGTGGGAGTAAGTAGCAAATACTTAGGAAAAAAGGCCTGAGTGGTTTTATGGGGCAGAACTCTTATGCTGTGGTAGGAGTCCACCATGATGTGTGGCCTGGTCTCTGTGGGATTGCTTCACAAGCTAGCTGCTAGTGCCTGGGTGTTGGCAGTCGTGCCAGTAAGTCCCATCCATGGTGGCATTTGCCTTTGGCTTAAACATGCAACTTCTAGCCTGTAAGTCAGCTGGAAGGATGACTAAAGTAGGAGCAGGGCAGACTAGGGCAGTCAGCCCCATTGCTGACTGCCAGAGGGGTGGAGAACTGCCTGTGCTCATGGGAAAGGAGCCAGCTCAGTCCTCCCTCACCTCAAGAGTGAGTCTGGATTTCAATGGAAGTTTGAGGCCAGAACACGTAGATGGGGTAGGAAACTTCTTCCTTTCCTTGCCAGAGTCTCTAGGGCTTGTTGGAGTTACAAAGGAGCTCTAAGTGTTTGCCTTCTGAGCATGCATCCTGGGAAGCTGGGCAGACAGCAATTGCCTTTGTAAAGCTGTGGAATTCATGAAGTCATCCTAATTCTAGATCTAGATCTAGATCCTAATTCTAGAATGTGAAAAAATTATACTCATGTCAAATGCAAAACGTTGTGGGAGCTAACGGGGGGACAATTTCTCTGACAGCTTATTCTTATAATAATATCTGCTATGATTAACTCTCATTGGGGAACAAACTCAAAGCTCCCCAAGCAAAACAGCACAGTCCTTCCTCTTCTTTAAATACTTGACCAGATAACGAAAAGCATTACAGCTTGTAAGCCAGTTTCTCTTGTTCTGCACTGTCAGGTCAAAATCTCTCTCCCTCCCTCTCTTTCCCTCTTTCTTCACACACATCCTGCACCAACAGAAATACACGTATGACCTTGCATATTCCAGAGTCATCCAGCTGCCTCTCCTTTCTGAACAGGACAGATTGGTCTTTCCAGTGGGAACATAAATATGAAGTGGGAATAGAGATGTGATCAGAAAGCGACATTTGATGAGTACTCCACTAACTCAGGATGAAGCCAACTGGTGACGTTATTTGCAAACCATCCAATGCCAGCTCCCAGAGGGCTGCAAGAAGCCTGCCTTTGTCACTTTGCTAATTCAAAGTGTGCTGATTTTGGACCATTGGAATTTGCCCAGGCACCTGTTAGCTGCAGATAGGCTCCAATGGGGTGAGATAAGGCCTTGGCAAGGAGCCAGGAGCTATTCTGGACACCTTGTGCAGGGTTCACTCATCCTACTTAATCACAGATAGGGTATAGGGTGAGCACATCAGTAGGCACCGGAGCTTTCTGGGAAGCCAAGGGGAAGATCCTACATGCTCAGGCTTTCCTTCTCTGAGCACTCCCCACTTCTGTTCATGCTCCACATGTGCCAGTAACCAGCATGGTTCTCCCTCCCCACTGCTCACATTGCTGTGTCTTTTCAGGGCTGTAGAAAATCACATCTCCCAGGCCCCTTCACCAGGGCCTTATGTTTTGGCAGTAGTGTAGACTAGCAGAGACCTCACACAGCTTTCCTGACTTCATTCATATATGTTTCATTTACAGCTTGGGCCTTATCCAGCATGCACTGAGGTGCTAGGTTCACTTAGCACAGGTAGAACCAGGGATATTACTGGGACCATTTCTGTGCTTGAATTTGAGCCTGATCTCCAGTATTCTGCTGGTCTAGAGACTGCCAGGGATACTTATTTCTCGAAAAAGGGACTCAGATAGACACCTCTTATCTTTCTTCATGGAAGTCATTCCACACCCTGTCAGACTACAATAGCTTGCTGTAGTAAATACTCAGGTAATCTTGTCTCAGCTCAATTATCCAATGTGTAATGAAATCTGTTTCTACAGAACAGTTATTTATGCAGAATGAAGTGGAGTCTCTGCTCATTGCCGAGATGAACTGTCCTATGGCATCTGCTTGCTTGGAGCCTACGCTGCTCATTCTTTGCAGCATAATCCTCACACTGCAAACATTTCCCTCCAGTCTGAGGACCAAGGAGGCCTGGCTCTGTTCAGCCCCATGGCCAGGCACACAGGAGAGCAGCACAGAAACTGCAAAACTTTGGGATGGCCACATGTTAGCCATGGGGAAATCCTCTTAGTGCACCTTTGGAGAAACCAAAAGCTTCCTGCCTGCCACCTGTCTGCTTAGTGCAGATGGCTGCTGTGCTGGGTGGAGCTGCCCTGCTGCCTGCACGGCCACAGCACCGGCGCCTGGGAGCAGGTTACCTTTTCACGCAGATGTTAAGCATGCCGTTGGAGGAATCGATGATCTGCATGGCAGTAGCATGGGAGAGGCCAGCACATGACTTCCCATTGATAGAGACTAGCACATCATTTTCCCACAGGCCTCCACGGCATGCTTTGCTTCTCTTTCGGATCTGGAAAAGTAGAAGAGAGAGGATAGGGATGAAGGGCAGAATGGCATATTTAGTTCAGTTGCTTGTCTCCTGCTGGCCCTCCTATTGCTCCGCCCCTGACAGAATAAAATAAGCCTGAGCTTGGGTGAGCCCTGAATGTGCCTATTCAGTCTTATTCCTGTTAATTCCAAGAGTCACTCTGCTGAGCATAGGGCTCACCGACCCAATTTGAGTCCTTCAGTGCAGATGAAAGACTGAAGAGCATCTATATGCTTTTCTCTTGTACCCTATCTCCTAAGTTGCTTAGGGAGTCCGTGTTTCAGAGAGGGAATGGAAACTCCTTCCAGACTATCCCTGTACATGACTGTGTGTCCTTCTATACATGCCTACTGTGCTTCCTTGGTATGACTTCTGACACTCAAGCAGAGCCCCTGAAACTACCATCCTCAGGGAAGCTGACATCAGGAAGAGATGGTGGCTCCAAGGCACTTCCTGCTGTCAAGCATTCCTGACCTAATGGCTTTGGCCAGTGTATTTCTGGACCTCTGCATCAGGCCATATGGTGTCCTGTTACACAAGTGTAAACTTGGAGTAAATCTTTTGCCTTAACAGGAGCTGTGCATGATATGCATTGTTATATCTGAGAATGGAGTCTGGGTCTCTAGTTCCAGGCTAGTTCCTAGAGCTGGACTCTCATGGACATCTTACACCAAGTGTTTCCTCTCCCTTTTCTTCCATCAGTTAAACTTCTTACTGAAGGCCCCAGCCTAGCCTTTCTGTTAGGGCAAACAAGCAAACCAAATGCCCACGTTGTGCAAAGCCACAGGCCTCTCCCATATATACAAGCAATGGGATAGCCTTGTGGGACAGCTTGGCACCCATAATGCACTCAGTTTGCACATAAAAGAACAGCTGGGGAAAAACACCAGGTCAAGGCAAGTCAGGCCCAAGGTAGTGATACACTGGATTTGTAGATGCTTCTAGAATATTTCTTCAGATCTTGCAATTGAGAGACAAATCAGTGCAGAGCTGTTTAACAGAAGGTGCAGTGAACAAACTGTCAGATCCCTGCAGAGGTAATACACAGCAGGGCACTGTCTCCCCTATCTTACAGCCTTGCTGCTTGAGCAACCAGACTCAGCTATAAAATTGCACAAAGTACTTTGCCCGTGCTCCCAGGGCAGCCCCAGGAAAGAGAAGTGGATGTGTGAGGATTGCTGCCCTGTTGTTGTTCTTTCAGGGGCAGGAGGGCAGCAGGAAAGGCGAGAGCTGGAGCCCTGAGAAGGTCCCATGGCATGGCTGGCTGGTCTTAGGGCCCAGGCCCTCTGCACCCATGTGTGTGTACACCCAGAGCTGGCTTGTGTTGAGCAGGCAAGGACAGCACTCCTCCCAGGTCAGCCTGTCAGCAGGACTGAGAGGTGGTGGGGAAGAAGATGGAAAAGAGGACTATGCTTCAAAGTTGTTTGTGTGTTCACTGACACTTTATCACTCTGTACCTTCTCCAGCTTGACCCCAGATTTTGCCTGCATGCTTAAAATAGGGACTGGCTCATCCCAGCTGCCACATCCATCAGCCTCTGTCATTTTAGTCCTTCATCTCTCTCCTTGTTAATATAAGCCTGAAAAGAGAATGTGTGGGCCTGTAATGAACTACTGCTGTAGAACCACTTTTCTGCTGTTACAGTATAAATGCTGCTTCCTGATACTCCCTCAAGGTGCAGCTGTTAGCTTAGACAAGACAGCAGACACATTTCCCAGTGCTGCCTACTGACACAGCAGCTAATGCAGAGAGGAAGTTGAAGAGAGTTTAGAAGGAGGGTCTCCCTCTGGTATTCCACAAAAGGCCAACTGCTGCTCCACGGCCAAGTGCTTGGTGCTCAACACTGGATGGGAATACATTTGCTGAGTGTGTCTCCCAATTATGGAGCGAGAGGACTGGGGGTTATAAAGGCTGTCAGCAGGTGCTGAGAGCATTCCTCACATCCCATCATACTCCTCCATGCTCACTGAAATCAACTGGTTGTGGGCTGGTGACCACCCAGAGCAGAGCCAGTAAGCTTCCTGCAATCCTCTGGTCCCACAGTACTGCAGAACTTCACAGGCAAAGTGTTTGGGATTCCCAGGCAGGGCGGGTCAGACTGTGCTCACAACACTGCCTGCTGCTGCTTCAGGCACCTTTAGATCAGAGTAGGCTGATGGGACACAAGCTGCCGCGTGCGGGCTGAGCAACCTGAGCAGGCAATGCATTTCTTTTGTAGTTAGTAAAGATGCTGGCTCTGGCTTGGTCTGTGCTCAGATTTTACCAGGGTGGCAAAAGGTCCACGCACTAAAGCAACTATAGTTACTTCAGTGCTGTTGTAGAAGACTGCAAACTAGCTCCATAATCCAGGAGGGGATTTCTCTCTGTCTCTGTTCCTCTTTGGGCATACACAACCAGGTCTCTTCTAGGGAAGGAAGTGACCTATGGAGTCTGAAAACAGCACATAAATGTTCCTGACTGTCAGTCTCCCACAGGTTTATAACCCCCTCTCTGGAAGTTTAAGAATCTGTTTCCTAAGAGCAGAGGGAAGCAAATTATTCACAGCTTCATTTTATGACAAACCCCTACCCCATGGCATTTGCCAGGGAGGAAGGCAAAGGGGTTAAAGGCAGGATTGAGGATTGTGCAGGGAAAGGAAGAAAGCACGTCACTCAGGAAGGACAGGACTTAATCCATAACCATGACAGCAGGGTGCAGTATGCTGGAGGCTGGAGTCTCTGGACAGAGACCAGCACAAGCCTGCCAGTTTTTCTGTGCCTGCCAGCATGGTGCTTTGGAGACCTTTAATGAGAACCCACAGCCTGCACGACTTGCTCACATCGAGGGCAGCACTGAGCCTTCGAGGCCTCAGGCCAGGGCGGCTGCCCAGTCTGAAAGCCAGGCTCACTGCCCACTCTGAAGGTCAGGCTGCCCTCAGGCTCAGACACTTGCTCCCCGTGTCCAAAAGATGCCCTCTCCTGGGCACCCAGCGAGGCACACGAAGCATCACTGAGAGCATCTGCTTAGGCCGCAGGCAGGTTGGAGGGTGTCACCCAGCAGCTGTTCTGAAGAGATGGGAAAGCAGGGGGAAAGTGGCATTAAAAAGAAAATCCTCTCTGCTTCCTGTAGCAGGTCCCTGCAGAGCTTTCTTGTACAAGTGACAGGCAGCACTGAGGGACTCTGACAAGCGGTCAGGGCTAACCCCAAACCTGGCCCCAGGTGATTGCACAGTCTGACCTTCTAGCACATACTGCAAAGACTCACCTCTGCTTCTGTGGGGTGAATCCCACAAATTCTCAGAGCCTTTTGTAACTAACTGCCTGTTACCCTTTCCACTCTGTGCCTCAATGGACATAGTCCTCCACAGCATGCCTTGGCTCACATGGGAGGAATGCCCTGTTTAGATTTCAGCTGGGTTTAGGGAACCCCAGTTTCAGAGCTATTGATTTATGCTACTGCAAATGCAAATCAGTGTGGAAAACTGAACCTATACAGTAATGAAACACATTTACTTGGAAGACAGTCCATCTCACTGCCCTCTTGGCCAAACTTCTGTTGTGACAAAAAGCTCTCGTCAGAGAGGTGTGGGTGTCTGCGGCACGCAGGTACATGCACGTACAGGTGTGTGTCTTCTTTCACTACTTGGCCCCCTTCCTCTCACTGATCATATTGAATCAGACAGGAGGGAAAGGACAGAAGAAGCTGAGGGGAAAAAAGGAAAAGGGTAAAGGCAACAAATGAGGAAGAAAGGAAGAAAAAAAGGTGTTGAAGGGAAGGCCAGTGCTAGGAGAAGCCAGGAAGACCAGGGCTAGGATCAGGCTTTAACAGTACAGTACAAGTTTCCTCGTACAGCCCTGGGGAAACAAAAGGACGTGCTGATTATTGGATGTGTCTCGGAGGAATTCAGCCTAGCTTTTGGGAACAGAATGCAAAAGAGGAGGGGGTCAGATGCAACTTGGCAGCATCTTCCCTTCAGTAGAGACTATATTTAGATAGTGGTATGCAGAGGGTGAACACACGCTGGGACACTAAGAATAGAGTAATCCTGATAGTAACAGTGGTTTCACATCTTGACCGAGTACAGCCCAGGGAACCTGTCCTGAAACTTTGCAACCACCCTCCCTGCTGGCCAGAACCACTTCTTCACAAGACAGGAAATACGCTGTGGGTAATCAGAAGTGCTTTGCAGTACCTTTCAGGAATAAGCTGTAACCGCTTCATGTCATCTCCCCCCTTGCCTCCCCGAGCCATCTCCCACCTCCTCTCATTGGGAGAGCTCAGTGTATAAGGTAAGAAGACAAACTACATTATCAGTCTTCCTCTAATCTCCTAAAATCTTTCCAGCAGCAACCTAGCAAACTCAGGATGTCGGAGTTGTATACTGGATACAATTCATCTTCCCATCCAGCACCCTTTCCACCCTGCATCTCTCCTTGCAAAGCTGCCCCCCTTCCCTCAGCAGCTACAATGCCGTGGGGTCCAACACTCTATGGCAAACCAGCAGTGCTTAAATTTCACTCCCAGCCTTATGTGAAATGTAGTCTTGTCACAGGGTTCCCCTGGAGAGGTAAGTACTGCCATGTTGTAGTGTAAAGGATTACCAAAAGGCAATGAACTCAGGCAAGAGCCAACCAGCATTTGGGCCTGCTCAACTGAACCACAAACACAGCAACTGCTAGATGCAAGGGTAGAAACAAACATCCTCCATCTCTTCTTCTTTCTGAACATCTGTGTTGACATCATTTTGGTTACTGGAACGGTTCATTTTTCCTCCGAGGCCAGGGCCAAATATTTACTTGTGCAAGGAAGGATAGCCCTGTGGCTAAAGCACTAGAGTGGGATTCAGGAGACCTGCATGATCTCGTGTGTGACCCAGGAGAAAACATTCAGACTATGAGCCATAAATGACAGGAACCTGGCAATCAGGATGTTTTTCAACATGTCTTTTGCTCTGGCTCTTAAATTTTCTTTGTCTCAGCTGCCCACCTGAACACAGAGATCCAGTAAGGTACTTTTTCTATGTCTTGTCCCTTAAGTAAGTGTATAACATCGTGTCTTCATGGCAATGCCATATTTTTATTGGAAGTTATTTTACAAGATAATATTTACTCTAACCCATTATAATTCCACTAATCATTACAATTACACTTCTCTATTTAGTTCCAATAACTTCTTGACCAAACACCACATTCCTGTGAGGTGTCACCAAGAGGTGACACTAGATGACTTGCTTCTTGGTGAAGTAGGTGCAGTGCCTGTGCAGACCTCCTTCACAGGTCACTCACCATGATGCTTAATTAGGAAGTCTTTCTACAGGGAAAGAAGGGAGAGAACACACACTTTCTGATATGAACACAGCAAGGAAGATGGTGAAAGAAGGTATATTCAGTGGCAGGACAGACTTGGGTGGCTTCTAGACAAGGGGTTTAGAGATGAAACTTGGTAGTGACGGAGGATGTTGGTGCTGGCCAATCAATTAAGTACATATAATGTGACATCTTATTGCCCAGAGTGTACTGCTGAGGGGATTATTGCTATCCCTGTGTGGGAAAGAGAGAACAACTTTGGTGGACTAAACAATTCTGATTTGTACCACGGGTACGAGCTGATAAAAAGTAAATGCAAGAAGCCAGGGTTTGTTAGTGGTCTCTTTCTGTTGAAACCACATACCTTGGAAAGAGCATTTTGTTATGATATAAAAAGGAGGGAAGAGAAAAACAACCGCAGACAATCCACCTTCTTTGCCTATGCAAAAAGGTTAGCACAGGGCTCACTGCTGGAAGTATCTAGCCAGAGTTGGCTGCAGGTGGATAAAAAGAGGCTTTATCTCCATGGCCTTTTGGTACTTGATGGGAGATTAGTTGAAAAGTGAGTGAAGGGTAATACCAATGACAAAGAGTAATTCCACATGTACTAGAATAGCTACTAAAAGTACTTGATAAGCATTTTACTCTCAACAGAGTAAAGAGCAGGATATCAAGGGGTTTTTAAAGGAACAGATATGTTTGTCAAAAAATCACAGTGCCCACATCTAGCTGCTGGGACAAAAGCAAACAAGTGTTCAGAAGAAACATGCTTATACATGTCACATATAGGTCCTCTTCTGGAGGCTCAGCCTTGCTCCTTTTGACAAAAGATTTTAGGACCAAAAATCTAAAGGAATGAGAGCTCATATGCAAATGTATCCATCAAAATGTCTCTTTACAGGGACAGGCACTGAACTGGGATAGGAGTGAAAAAGTATTGAAGAGACATGGCTTCAGTCCTCCAGAACAAGGTGTTCTCAACCTTAACACTTCATGCTGGCACTGTGCTCTAATGGGCAGTGAGGATATGCAAGCTCTGAAAAAAATCCTTACTTGGAACAGCAGACTCTTTTCAACTGCTACGAATTGTTGTACAACAGCAACCTTAAGTATAATATGCCTCCACACTATTTATGCTGAGTGAGGGTGAACTAGAAGATGACATACCCGCTATTATTTTGATAGAATGAGGATACAATCCAAGACAAAAACAAAACAAAAACCCCAAACAACCAAACCCAAAACAAAACAAAAACCAAACCAACAAACAAAAACCCCACTTATGCTTGCAAAATGTTGTACGCATCGTTCATCATAATTGCAAGTGGAGGTTACTGTGCCAAAACACAGCACTCGGTAACACTAAGAGAGCCTCTCAGCAATGGTCTGAGGAGGATAAGCACCATTGTTCTGCAGCAGCAAGGACAGCATCAGCCACAGGAATGGATTAGAAAAGTACCCTATTTGCTGTAAGGATTCCACTGGTACAGAGACCTTCTGGTGCCTTGCATCATCTTTATAAGCATCATGTGGGACATGTGGAACAGACAGGAAAAAACAGACTCAGCCTCCATAGATGTATTCAGTTGTTCTAGCAAGTAGGAAGTAGCAGTGACAGGGCTCTGGACCACAACTGCCTGTAGCATTAAACTGTGAAATGGCACATCTTTGACTCAGACCAGCTAATGCTGTCCAGAAGAATTCCCAGCACAGTTTGGGAGATAGAACAGACCATTCTCAGAGTCACTGCCTGTGGGCAGCTTGTATGTGGCCATCTTGTTTGGGAGAATAGAAGAGGCTATTTGCTGGGCTTTGTTCCATGCTGTAGCAGCTGGTGTCAGTGCCAGAGGGTGGTCTCGGGTACATTTAGTACACCAAGGATAGGTGTAGCTTGTATGGTTTCACTGCAACTGCTGATAGTCTTCATTCAAGAGATTCTTTCAGCACTCCTCACTGCTAATGGGCAAATAGGATGTAAAGATGAAACTGCCCAGACTCTACGCCTCTTCCAGGAGGAGAGGGAAAGCGATTCTAGCAGTGTCCTTCAAACAACAGGCATGAGGCAAGCACAGCTGTGGTCACATGTCAAAGAAACCGTTCAGGACAGTAATGTGTGAAACACCAGGAGCTGACATCACACTTTGTCACAGGCATGATTCCCTCATATCCTTTCAATGAAAGACAGGAAGAAAAAAACCAACCAAACAAAAAAAGATAAACACAAAGTGAAGTAGCTTGTGAAGTAAGAAAGGAATAGTTTAACAAATGCCTAAAGATTACCTGAGAGTAAATATAGAGTATAAATCAAGATTCTAATAGAGGGAATGGCATAACTACCCATCCAGTCCATCCACAGAGTCTGCTCTCTGTACTTGTTTCAAGAGGCAGTTCCTGTATAAGCCTACTTCCCTTGCAGGTAGCTCCAAGCCCTGGTGAGGCACAAGAAATTGTGAAATGGATCAGGGGAGCTTTAGATTGGATATTAGAAAGAAATTCTTTACTGAGAGAGTGGTTGGGCACTGGAACAGGCTGCCCAGGGAGGTGGTGGAGTCACCATCCCTGGAAGTGTTTAAAAAACAAGTAGATGTAGCACTTGAGGCTATGGTCTAGTGGTTAGGGAGATGTTGGGATGAAGGTAGGACTTGATGATCCTAGAGGTCCTTTCCAACTATAATAATTCCATGAATCTATGATGAGCTGACACAATCAGCAATGATGATTTGCAAGCCTGATAATATGGTTTTCTGTTTAGGCCACCTTCTTATCATCATCCTGGAAGTGCTATTCCCCATCTCTACTGAGAAAGATGAGCAGAGTTCCCTTTCCAGTCTCAGCATCTTGCTCACTGCTGTCCCAGTGCTGTGCAGATCCTGGAGCTTCTCAGCCAGACAGCAGCCCTGGAGCCCCCCACATTCTCCTGGCACATGGTGACTGCTGGGCCCAGCTGCTCCTTGGAAAGTTCCACCGGTGCTGCAGTCTGTGCTCCCTCACTGGCAACCAAGGGTGACACCTGCCTAAGTGCCGACAGGCCATAAAACACATCCAGGAGCACTCCCAAAGCTGTTTGAGGCACTCCTTCCACAGTGCTGGAGACATATTCGGCCCTCCAAAACCGGTATTAGTGACTGCTACAGACTAGGCTGCCAGCAGTGCTTTTTCGGGTGTGACAGTAAACATTTGTGAAAACAGATAAAGAACAGGCTGCTCACTGAAAAGGATAAAGGAAGAGAAGGTGCTTGCAAATCTGGAAGCCATCAAACTTATTTGGGTTAGAGCTGGCACCCTCAGAGGAATAATGTCACATGAGTAAAGCTGAACAGGACAGAGCAGCCAGGCCATGGGTCATGGGGACCAGCAGCACACCATACAGGTGTCAATGATACCTGGCAGAGGAGACAGTAGAAACAGTGAATTCTCAGCAGAGATACCTACAGGAGGAAGTGGGGATATGTGAGAAAGTGGTAAAAAGGAGGTTGTTGTGAACTGCTCTTAAACGACAAAACAACTCTTGGTTTTAGGAGGCGGACAGTCCTGTGTGGCTGCTTCCTCTGACAATTCGCTCCATTGCTGCCGAGTATTTGTACAGAATAGGGAAATGAGACGACCTATCAAGGGCAGTCTCCTGGTTTTTTAGATGCCATATTGTTTACTCTCAGTCATAAAATAATTGCAAAAGGTTTACAGTTATTTTTCTAGATGGGAAATTTATCTCTGAACCTCCCTAGTTAGTAGTTTTGTGCAGATCTGGTTGGTGACAATACTGTCCTATATTTGAACAGTTATTTACTCTTTATTTTTCTCTAGTTCTCTATATTCCAATCCTTCCTGATTTATGCAGAATTATTCATGTTCTCTGTTGATGTTTGATCCTGCTGTGTATCTGCCTGCTGAGCATATCAGTGTCTCCTGTCTTTTCAACTCATTACTGAGTTGGTATTTTAATACAACCCTAATCTAAAAATCATCTATTTTTTCTCACCAAGGGCTCCCCAGACACTAATAAATTTTCCTTTGCTCCTTCTTTTATCTCACCCACCACTCTTACAGTATCTTTTTTTATGAGACTAAATTGTTATGGTATCCCTTTCATACATACATCAGCCATTTTTAGCACCCAGACACTGCAAATGGTTATTTGGGTGGAACAAAGCAATCAGTATGTGCTCTTGTAGACAAGTTTAAGATTAAAGGAATGGACATTTGCAGTTACAGGTCTGGAACCATATCATAGAATAATTTCAGTTGGAAAAGATCTTTAAGACCACTGAGGCCAACCATTAACACTGCCACGTTACCACTAAACCATGTCCCCAAGCACCTCATCTACATGTCTTTTAAATACCTCCAGGGAGGGATGGTGACTCCACCACCTCCATGGGCAGCCCGTTCCACTTATTTTTGCCTTGTCACTTGTTACCTGGGAGAAGACACCAACCCCCACCTCACCAAAACCTTCTTTCAGTTAGTTGTACAGAGTGATACGTCCTCCCCTGAGCCTCCTTTTCTCCAGGCTAAAGAGAAGGTAAAACCTTTGGTGAAATGCTATGAGAAGAGTATTTTGTATAACCATGTCTATTTCATGTCTATATAGTCAGTCACCTTTAATAATAACATTTCAGTGTTGCTTATGTTACTTAAACTTGAGCTTTTTCTTCAATATCCACTGGGCACTGCTGGAAGAAGCAATGTGTGTTTCCCTGATGCCGAGGCAGGCTGAGCTGGTTTGGCTCCATAAGGCTACTTGAACACAAAGCTAATTATGTATGACCCAAGAGGCTGTCCACAAGGTATATAATTCCAGCATCTTGTTCTAGGCATGTCCATGAACTCGTAACCCACAGGGAGTCAGATGGCACAGAAACTCTGTGGCAACTCAATCCAGCATGTTGAAGATCCAGCTGCTTTTTCACCTCTTTGCATTGGCTGGACTGAAGTTTAAAACTGATCCCTTGCTTGGTCAAATGGTTTAAAGTACAGCTATGTAGCCTTTCACTCTGTAGAAAAATGGGTTTGCACCCCATTTCCAACATGTCCATTTACTTTCTTTAGTCGTGGCCCACTGAACACTTTGCGTGAGAAAGGCTAGTTTAAAATGCCTATGCTCACTGTACAGCCCGAGCTAGCTGCAACGTGAAAAACACCAATCATCCGGGCCATCACTTATGACAGAACAATCAAGGCCCACCAACATATTTGAAGACGATAAAGAATTGTGCTGAAAACATTCTAGTGTCATCAAATACCATGTCATCTCAAAAAAACCCACTAAAAAACCATACAGCAGACCCAAAGAATTTTAAGGAAAACCAAAAAACCAAACCAAAATAAGAACAGCAATTACTGATTGATTTTATCATAATCTGCATATAGAGAAACAGTAAAAAGATGATGATGATGTAACCTTTAAAAAGAAGAAAGTCAAGAAGACCTGTGACTGTGTAAACTGATCATGTAAGAGGATGGATTATGCAGGGCTTTGTAATACAAGAGCAACTCAAACAGGAAATCCCACTTCATGCAACATTTAGTCTTTGCAATACCTGGCTGCTTGATGTTATCAATTCTTCATTAGGAAACCATGTAAGATTTAGTCAGACAAGTAAAGCACTAGCTGTTCACAAATAATTATCTCTTTATGTGTAGGGTAAACCTCCAGGACTGTCAATTCTTATATACTTCACAGGCATGCTGATAATCAGCTGGGGTTAAAGAATTTCCCTCCACATTGCATTGCTAGAAAATTAGATGCATTGGTGAAGTTTACAACTTTCTCTGAAACACCTGCAGAAACACAAATGAAATAGGAAGCAGGAGGTGGAGTGACCATTAACCTAGCCTGGTCTAACAATTCCAACATCTTTACATAACTACAAGGTATATAATTTATATAGAACTTATTTGTTACACTTGATTCATTTCCACTTACAAGACCCATACTAGCTTTTTATTATTCTTTTAATCCAGAAGGGAAGAAAAAAATATGACTTGACATCCAAAGGTAAGCATCTTTCCTTAGTGTTGCTACTATGACTTTTCTACTCTAGAAGTTGAAAATTACCTAAAATGACTGTACTGGAATCTCCTGAAACACCCACTGTGTCCACTCAATTATCTCCTGACACCTATCGGATATTCATACCTGTATCTCCTGTCATTTTCTCCAGGTTCATCCATGTTCCTGCTCTGTCCTTCCCCATTCTGTCCAAATAGGTTTTGCTGTGAGAACCAAAGCACTAGTATTTCTTTTCAGATGAGGGTTTCCTTTCTCCCCAAGAGTTTTTTCTTTGACATCAATCAGCTTACTAATAGGCCCTCTCATTTATCAAAGCTGTCTTTCCATACACACACAACACATTCTTCATTGTACTAATGAACATCATGTTGTTATTTGACCTTACCCCTGCTAGACAGGCTCAATCTCAGTGACACCTCCCTCGGACCACACTTCCCAGGGCTGCTCATCCAACAGTCCCAGCTCTAACAAACCAACAGAGAAACAGACAGTACTGCCTTGTTTCTCTGTACTATATCATATGGCCACAATACCATATCAGGCTTCTTTAGCAATGGGACCATTTCCATCTTTGGCTCCTAAAATATCAAAACAGAGAGTGCGAATGAGGTTAGAGTTTTGGAAGATGCTTTGAAGGCAGGATTTTGGCCCAGACTTCATCCTAATGGTGTCAATAGCAGAATCTAACTGCAGAAGAAGGAAGAGTAGATCATTCAACTCCGAGCAAAAAACTAAGATTCAAACTTCTACTCTCTGCACAGTAAAAGGAGGACAATTCGGTTACTCTGTGACTCCTGGGGGTTTATTCTTTTCTCAGTAGTTTAAACTCAGATATGATCTTCCTAGGTTCCTGGTAAGGAACCATAAATCTTTTATTTGGAGACTGTTTAAACATTGTTGGCTTTAAGTGAGCATGTGCGGTCACCTGGATACCATTAAATTCTGGACAATTATAGCCCAAAATGGTAAGTATAAAACCAAAGTTCTGCTTGAAGAACAATGCATACTTTGAGCCTCAAATGGATTTGTATCAATTATATTTTCCATAATTATTTTTTAATGCAACATCCAACTATTGTGTGCGTATATATATGTGTGTGTATTGCTAGACTTAAGGTATGACACCCAGTTCTAGGTGAGAGCTACTTCTGGTTAATACCTTTCTGAAGTGCTACTAATCCTTGATCAATATTTCATTCACCTTAAGGTGCAACTTAGCCTGTGTAATGGCTCATTCTTGCCACTGTTCAATCCTGAGTAATCTTTTTAAGACACTAAGTGTCTCCTCCCCCTTCAGTCCCACTTTCTTGTCTATCAGGGAAAAACAAGAGAGAAAATAATCCTAGACCTACTGAGTTTATGTGGCCACTGAAAATCCCATTTTCCTAAAAACCACTGATGCCAGATACCTATTTCAAGGACATTGATTCTTTCTCTTCAGCAGCCAAAGCTCTATGAGTATGTGCAGAAATTATTTTTCTGGAAAAAAAGTCATCCTTCTCTAAGAAACAACCACTTACGGGCCAAACTGTGGGATTCCAACCCATTTGGCAGAAGTTACAAACACTCCTTGACCTGGGGTGAGCCAAATGACACAGAGCATTTCGTGTTAAAATTCTGTCAGAGGCACAGTCTACTTAAGAGAATAGAAGGAGCTGGGCATAGCATTTTTTCATTCCTGCTGCTGGGTGCCTTCCAGTGAGACATCCCAAGATATCATTGCGTCAAGGCTAATGCAGCTGTTATGAGCTTAATAAACACAGGACTTTTTTTCCTAATTTTTAAGCTACTCAGTAGTCTTTATGAGAAGAGAACAGTAACAGCTGCTTATCAAAAGTAGTGCAACTCAAGGTTCAAGTTTATTCCTTTTTTATTATTTCATCTCCCATCCAAACAACTGCTTTTCTTTAATTCTTGAATTGGAACCAATATTTGCTGCTTAGAGCATCAAAAATATTATTTTCAGACAGTACTGACAAAGTTTCACCATCAGAAGGGGCACTAAGAAATGTGCAACTATTTTGAAAGCTGGAATATAGTAACAAAGTGTTAGAGACAGTTGAATTGAGTTACAAATATGGGTTTTCTTGCTTCAATTTAAATTATTTTTTCTTCAGTTGGGTGTCTTACACAAGTACTGAAGCTTCCATATTGGAGCCCTTTTTCCTGCACTGTCACTATGGTTATATCTCTACTGACAACTGGGGAGAGTTACACAGATTATAAAGTGTCTGAGCTGTGCAGACCTGCACTGAAGCAGACCTTCACCTGACACTTGTCTCTACCTCAACAGCATCTATTTCAGATCCCACATCCCACCCTATACCCTGCTTGACCTTTCCACCCGAGTTTTCCTTTTAAGATCTGCTGCTGCTGTAAGGAGTTCCTGCGTTTCTTAACTGTAGTGAAAGATGCCCAACTCAGTAAGGGTGTCTGAGTTCAGCAGAATGACTGCCCTCACAGTTCACATCTCAAGGTCCTACCTTTGACACTTGAAGGGGTCTTTTCTGCTCGGAACCCCCTTGCAACCGGAAGCCCCAGGGGGCACCTCCAGACAGAGTGATGAGCATTTCTTCTTCAGCTCCCATGATTTCCGTGCTTTGAATATTTTGTCTTCCCAACTTGAAAACAGACTCCAGTTTTTAACAGGCAGTGTCTTCTAATCCCATCTTCACAATTCACAACTCTCCAGCCCCACAAAAGGCCCTTTGCTCACCTCTTCCTTCAAGAGAAGAGTTGAGACTGTCAAGCCCAGCGTTCACTTCTCTTCTGGACTCTCAGCTGCTGCTTTGCCTATGATTAGACATTTGATTCTGCTCTTGGTAAGGGGCCAGAGTTGTCCTACACACGTGTCACGTCAATCTCACCCTCTCTGCCCCCCCACATACACCATGCATCTCTCACTGAAGCACAGCTGAAAATAGCGCACCTCCTGTCTCTCCAGAGCTTTGTCTGACACTCTTAAAGCTGGAAGCATTTCAGTAAAAAAATTATTTCCACTGCCCATTGCAAACGCAAATGCTAGGGTCACCCAACACTCAGGATTCATTAGTATGAGTTTTAGGCAAGGATGTGACACAGGCACAAACTCATAAAAGATCAGGTGATAGCACCTAACCCTGAGAAACTGAACAAAACCAGCTTGTAAGTGATGTCCTCTCCACTTGTCTTTTCTCCATGCAGCAGTACTGTGTCTGCCCAAAAAAACACAGGCAGACTATAGATGTAATGTGCTCCCTCTGCAGCTTCCTGCTCCCCAGCATCCCCTACAGCCACTCCTAATATTAGACATGGGACCAGAATAGCCAGGATTAGCTACACAGATGGGATTCAAACAGTTCTCTGCAGGGCACCACACACATACGCTCCCTAATGACCAAGAGAACAGCTTCACACCCAGGTCATAGAATAGTTCAGATTGTAAGGGACCTTTAAAAGTCACCTGGTCCAACATCCCTGCAGTGAGCAGCTACATCTTCAACTCGGGTTGCTCAGAGCCTTATCCAACCTGACCTTGAATGTTCCTAGGGATGGGGCATCTACCACTTCTCCGGACAACCTGTACCAAACAGTGTTTCACCAGCCTCCCTGTAAAAAACTTCTTCCTTGTATTTAGTCTAAATCTACCTGCTTTTAGTTTAAAACTATTACCCTTTGTCCTGTTGCTACAAGTTCTACTAAAAAGCCTGTCGTTGTCATTCTTGTAAGCCCTCTTGAAGTACTGAAAGACCACAGTAAGATCTTCTTAGAGCCTTCTCTTCTTTAGGCTGAGCAACCCCAACTCTTTGAGCCTTTCTTTGTAGGTGTTCATCCCTTTGATCATTTTTGTGGCCCTACACTTGACCTGCTTCAACAGGTCCGGGTCTTTCCTGAACAAAGGAATTGAGCCAGATGCTACTGTAGGTGGGAATCTCACCAGCGCAGTCAAGTCCTTCACTGCTTTGCCTGCTGAACCATGTCAAGACAAGGCAAGACCTCCCGGGTATACTAAGCCACCTTGATCCTGTGGAGTTACAGGAGAAATAAAATCCATGCTCCCACTTTGCTACAGGGCTTTAAACCAGAATTTTCTGTTGCAATCCTGAGGACAAACTTATCTTTTATTTTGCATGTGCCTAGCTCTCAGTGACTAAAAAGTATTTCACCCATCTCTGTGGTGGCTTTGTATCTTAGCATTAAAGGACTTAAGCTTTGTGGTGAAACCGCTGCTCAGCTGCCCACTCCACACTGCCGGTATTGTAACACCGCCCATCCAGTGCCGCTGTAGGGTGCTGGTGGGCACGCACCGAAACGTTACAGGGGAACGAACAACAGCTGCAGCACCACAGCGTTTCGGGGCAGAACTCGCCCCGGGTCCTGCCGCGTTGCGGCCTCTCACAGGCCGCTGGCGGGACACGCGGCCGAGCGCACCACGATCGGCACGGGCCACGGCTCAGTAGCCTTCGACCGCGGCCGCTCTGGGCCACGGCCATGCCCTCAGCCCACGGCTCAGCCGCTGCCGCGGCGAAGCGGGACTGCGCAAGCGAGCCGAGAAAACGGCCCCCCGAGACCTCCCGCCCCCCTCGGGACTGCCCTGGGCCCCAGGGAAATACGCGGCGCCCGTACGGACGAGCGCCGCTGCAGCCTGGGCGCCCCGGCGACAGCCACCGCTGGAGCGGCGCTCGGCGATACGGTCAGCCCGGTTCTGGAGCCGCGCCTTCCCCCCCAATGCTTCCGGAGAACCGCCCAGCGTCAGCAGCAAGCGCCAGCTCGGAGGGGCGCGGAGCCCAGGGGCCAAGACGTGCAGCCCACGGCCTGACGTAACCGCCCGTGGGCGAAGGCGGTGCACGCGCGCAAAGCGTCACGGCGCATGCGCTGCATCCGGGTCCCACCGGGTGGGGCGCGGCGGCGGCCGGGGGTTGGCGGGGAGTGCCGACGTGGCAGGCGGCGGGTGGGGGAGCGCAGCTTCCGGGGGAGCGGCGGCTCTGGGAACCGGAAGCGGGCCCGGCAGCAGCGGCGGGCAGCGGCGGTGAGTGAGGCCGCGGACCGGCTCCTGGGGGCGGGGGGGGCCTCCGCGTCTACCGGCGACACCGGCGACGGCTGCAGAAGCGTCCGGGACAGACGGTGAGGCTGGGCACCGCGCTCAGTGGCCCGCTCGAGTCCTGAGGTGCCGCCGCCGCTTCCTTCCCTGTTTGAGGAGTTGGGGCCTGGCGGCGCCCAGCGGGGCGGCACGTCGGTGTAGCGCTGGTGCCTACGCGCTCTGTTTGGACTCTGAGGGAACCGGCGGCTTCCTCGGTACCGTGTCCGGGTGAGAGCGCCCCGCACCACCGGCACCCCGGCCCAGCGGCGGCCGGCCTGCGGGGCCGGCTCTTGTCGGGGTCTTCCTCTAGTGCATGGGCTGCCCCCAGTGGAGCTGTCAGCGCTCCAGTGTGGTGCGGCGACTCCAGAGGGCTGCGAGTCGCGCCGTCGCTCCCTCCTGGAAAGCCAAGCAGGATTTTTCGGCCTGGGTGTGCTGTGAGGCAGATACCCCCTCTGCAGTGTTCTAATCTCTTGTAATCCGCGGATCCTTCCCCCAGCGTTTGTGTTACGCTTTTCAAGCTTCCATTCATTCGAGGCTTGTAAAGGATGGTTGTCTGGTGTGGAGACCTGGTGACTGTGTTTTGTTGGATTTGGTAGTAAAACTTAGAGATTGTCCATCTGTGGCCTTGAAAGAGGAAGGAGGGAAGGAATGGAGGTGGCATGATCAAAAAAGAAGTAGTCTTGGAAACTTGTTTTTATTGGATGGACTCTTGCTTTCCTTGTAGATGGTGCCTTAAATGTGTTTGGTGTCATTGGAGTTGGCTTTCAATCTTTCTGAGCAATGCTCTTTAGAGCAAAGTGAAGGTTAGTTTCATTTCTCATTTATCCTTGGGACATACTTGAGTATTTTCCAGTATGTGTGGCTGGTGTCTTTCTCTGATACAGATTTCAGAGCTGACTTTACAAAAATATCCAACCAGGACTTCCTTGGTAACTGTCACACTGAAGTTCAGTTTAAGCTTACTGGCTGATGGAAGTGGTTGCTGAAACATAGGTGAATTGTTTACACATGCCTCAGAAGTTATCCACTGGAATTACTATCTGTACTGTCATGTTAAGATATAGATTTCTCAGTTGGTACTCAGTGTTTTTAGCCATTAATGTGATAGTTCCATAAAAATATTTCTAGATCTTTTTTTCTGTTACATGGTTCTTTATTCAACTTTACCAAATGTTGGAGCAGGAGGATGTTAGAGGGCGAGAAATGTCCATCTGACACATAACGTGCAATGTCTTTTTATTGTTTACAAGCAGTGTGAAATCACACCACTAGAATGGGAGGTGACTTGTTGCTGATTTTGTCTTAAAACCTGTACTGTTTGTTAATGTGAAGTTGTCCTGAGTGCATTTAGGGAACTTAGTCTTTAACCTCCCCCCCTTTTCTGGTAGAGTTGGTGTTCTGGTTATAAGGTGAATAGAAATATACATTGCCTAAATCTCCACAGCCTCTTTTCTTGCAGCAGACTTACCCTGAGTCATGTCTGTGGAAGCATGAGTATTTCTATATGGTTTTGTGTGGAAAAGGTTTTTGCTTCTGGAACTACCCTTTTCTGCTTCAAGCAGGATTTAGGATTCTTTAATACTATAGACAGACTGTGAAGTGGACATTGATTTAAGAAATATTCTTCTTAGTATGCTGTGACATTTGCTCCAGGTTCTAATTTTATGGCTGAAGGCTGAATTACAGCAGTGAATAGATGTCTAAAGGTTTATTTCTTTAATGAGTCGTTTGATGCTCTTTGAATGTTTTCTCCTGCTACTATAGGTCTATATTTTCTTCCTGTAATACTTATTATCAGAAGGTCAAAAATCCAAGGAACAATTGATGGTTGGCTAAGGAAGGGCAAGGTACAAAGAGTGACTAAAAGTGATAAACAACAAGGTCTCCACAGAAAAGAGAAGGTGGATATTTCTTGTTCTTTAGGATTGAAAAGATGAATTGTGAACATAGAGCTTGTTCCCATACGTTCAGCAAGATTGATTGTTAACATGAAAAGCACTAAAAGACAGTATAAACTGGGCAGTATGCATTAGGAAAAGCTGATGATGAGCTTTTTTGTTTCTTGCAAGTGATGCGAACTGCGCAATGCATGTTTGTGTAGATGAAGTCAGAGCACAGATATTTTAGATGAAAGATGGTCGGTGTTACGGTGTACGTGAAGAAAAATTGTTTGGCATTATAACATATCTTTCAGTCTTATTCTGTATATTCCTATTCATCCATTCTTCCTTCTGGCCTCTTCTCTAAGCTTTCTATTACTCTTCTAGCTTTTCCTAATCAATTATACTTGTGCAAAGTTCACAGAAATGGGTTAGATGACTTCACACATTGTACTGTATACCTGGAGGAAGCTAGGGAAGAGAGAAGTCTTCCACATGATTTTGTTGATGTCATATTTTCAATGACTTTTGACTCCACAGGGTTACTCTCCAGAAGCAATGCCCATAACTGGGTGGTTTTGAAGTCTTTTCTTAGACTTTTATTACAGAAATAGAGATGCATCTCTTGGTGGAGCTGATTTACAAGTCAACAAAGAGTATAAAATGTTACTGAAGTGAAAAAAAAAATCAGATGGTGGTAGCAAGGATTGGAAATAGTGGTAGGTTTAAGGTTAGATCACAACAAAGCTTTTTTTGTGTTCAGGTTTGAACTGCTTTCCCTCTAGTAACTTGTATGTTATATTCGACCTTGCCCAAGATGATGAATCGGCCTAAAAAAAACAGAGTTTAATGTGTCCCTTCTTTAGCAGAACAGAGAAGTGATCACACCTTAAATGTGAACTGTGACTTTTATGTCCTGAAGCTTGAAAGACCTCTTTGAATCAGCCCAGGAAAGACTGGGCCATGAAATTTGCAACAGTACCTGTTGTGTCAAGAAGTTCTAGCAGCTAAGCTATCCTTTCTTCTTCCAAAAGTGTCTTCTGGACTTTAAGTAACACTCAATTGTAAAGTTTCATTTTGAAAACTGTATGTCTTGAAACTCTCATGAACTGTTAGATGGTTCTGGCAGTGACTCAACATGTAGAGACAAAGAAAATATTACCTATGGTGTGACAAGTTGAGAATCTGCCCAAATGGAAAGACAGAGCACCACAAAAATATGACCAAATCGGAGGATCGGTTCCATTAGAGCCATTTGGATTGATTTGGACAAATGTATACGAGGCATTTGTTAAAATGGCCTGAGTGCTTCCAGATCAGTTTGTCAGTGTCTGACTTCCAGGATATGAGCTTCTCTTCTAGGATTTTCTGTAGAAAACAGAAAAGAAGTTTCTTGTATCTGAAAAGAACCAAGTGTTCCATGAGTGCTTACAGAGGAACAGGTCAAGCTGTCGGTGAAAGAAAAGCAAGGACATCTGCCTTTCAGAAGAATGTTCTTAGCTCCAGAGTTTAGGTCTTTGAGAACAGCTTAACTTTGCTGCTGCTGAAGAACAGAAGCATTAAAACCATGGTAGATAATATTCTGAATGGGTCTCTGAGAATGCTGATTGTCCCCTCCTGTCCCATCTTTTAGGAATGTTTTTTTCTGTGTTCAGCAATTAAGTAGACATATTTCCTTCAGTTTCAGCATAATATAGGATGGCATGATCTTTTCTTTTTTTGACTATCAGTCTACCCTGAAGTTGAAATAAACAAACCTTTTGTATCTCTGGGACCTGTAAAAAAATGCACTAGAATATTTCTGAAGAAAAGTAATTTTGTGGAATGCATTTCCTTTAGAAAGAGATCAAGAACTGATGAGAGCAAGTTTTTTGGTTTCAAAAGGGAATTAACAGTGAATGCAGATGATAAAAAATGATGAATATGCAGTTTTTAGTGATCTGGGAGATGTGCTGATGGAAACAAGCTCATATGAATCACTAGGTTTGGTTTTGATTTGTTTGTTGTTTATTTTTTAAAAAAGACCATAAAAACTACACTATTGTCTGCCTTGTTTGGAGACTAAGGAATCTGGAAACTACTGTAAAAGTTGAAAGATTCCTCCCTCCTCCCCAGAATTACTCTGTACTTTTCTCCCATCACTTAGTTGCTGATCAGCAGTGGTTGCCTGTCTTGTATAACAGTTTTCTGGTATTAATTTTAGGTGTGTAATTATTTTAACCAAAACTTCCGTGGTCAACTGCCTTTATACATGGGAATAGAAAACAGCATAGAGTGACAGCTTCGTGCTTTGCAAGAAAAATGGTGGGTTTTTTTATAGTAATGACCACTTGTCATAGCGTTTTCCCAACAGCATGAGTCCTCCTTATTTGAGATTTTGTGTATTGTGTATTGTAACTGCTGAGTGGTAATATGTTCAACAGTGTTTTAATGTTACATTTGGCTTAGTTTTGGTAATGTATGTTACTACATAATAAAAATACTGAGGATATTCCTTTGCAAGTGAAGCAGCCTGTTTTCTTAATTTCTCTCTATCTGGTGTATGTATTTCATTCTCTGATTTATTTTTTTTTTCCCCTTTGTGTCATAAGACAACATAAAGTTCTTCCTTTCCCGATATATCTTCAAGTGACCAGGTTCAAATTCACATATTTTTTTTGAGTAGAGGCAAAATGAATGCTGTTTGGTATAAATGACTTGTACTGGCGGAGAAGGATAATTCAGTGATTCAGGATTCTCTTCTGCCTTCTCTTGGCCCTGCCCTTTATGGTATTCCACATCAGTGATGAGCAAGTGTGCCACTAGCCTTACATTTAGAGCAAATTGAGCAACCAAAATAATGAAGCAGCCTTGTCCTCAGCTTCAACATAGGTCTTGTTCTTGACTCTTCTTTCTTCTTTCAGACTCCCTCCTTCACCCTCTGCCAGTATAGAATAAGCATCAGCTTGTGCCATGGTGGTGATTAGCCTGTGGTGGTTGACACATGGGATGGCTAAAGGTCTGAGTTATATCTGTCTGTCAGTTGGGGCACTGTTAGAACCATCTCCTTTTTGTAGCTACTTTTTCCGTAGAAAGTAATCTCAAAACTCTTTTCCTCTGTAAGACTGACACTACATGAGCTTACCTCTTGATTTCAGTATTTTTCTGGAGACAGCAACAAGCCAGCATATTACCTGCTCAAGCGGGAAATACTGGTATTCATGTGAGGGAAGGGAGGGAAGGCCAAATAAAGAATAGTAAAAGATTATCGGGTAAGATCACTTACTGAGTATGCACTCATATCAGTAAGCCAGAAGTGATTTGCAAGGGACATGCTCGAGTTCTTGCACTATCGTGTTTTAAAATAAGAAAGAAAGACGCATAAAAGATTGATCTTCTGCCCTGTAGTAATTCTGTGTTCAGTCATTAGGTCTGTTCAGGGATTTCTGTAGGTGTAACTTATGAAGAGTTTCTTAATGATTATCTCTTGGGAGGTATCCTGACAGGATGCTGCTACTTTGCCTGCAACTCTTCTTCCTGGAGGAAGGACTTGTTTGTAGGAATAGTGACTAGAAGCCAAGTTCCTCATGCACAGTTCAATAAGCAGTAGTGAGGGGCAGGAAGAAGAGAAAGTAGCCCTCCTTCCTTGGCAGAAAGCCCTGCCCAGATGTACCAAGGTGTACAAGTAGAGCAGTCTTCTCAGAGTGTTTTCTAACTCCCACCTTTTCAGGAGGAACTCTCCTGCTTTAGTGCTTGCACTGAACAGGAAGTGGTTGGGCGTAGGTCTTCGATTGCAATGTGGAGTCACTGGTTGCTTACCTGGGAAGGAAGAGGTTAACCTTCAGGGTAAGCTGGAAAGGGAGCGGGTCCCAAAGTCCAGCTTTCCTGGCCCCATGGCTGCTCAGGTTAGACTGTTCTGCAGAACTAAGTCAAAGGTGGTGTGGGAAACCAGAAAATTTAGAAATTGCTATCTTGCTGTCATGTTTGTCATATGTAATCATGTTTAAAACCACGGCAGGCTGATCAAAAAAATCTGTCACTGTTGTAAACTGTTGCAGATGACATTATGTTACTTTCAGAAGCAAATTACCTTTAAATATTTATTTTTCTAAACAAAACCTCTGGGAGTAGGAATAAAAATAAAACATCTTTTATTTGCTTTCATATAAAGCTGAATGCCTTATTTCAGAGTCAGCATTAGTATTGACATTTGTCATGTTTACAAGCTATAGGAGTTAAATGTAGTATTATGCTAGCTTCTGTATATAATTAGATTGCTCTGTTGTGATATATGTATTTTCTCTTTTGTATATATAAATCAGAAAGAATGTCTTCTTATGTGTCTGGTTCTTGCAGAGACTGTAGTTACTTTAGTACCTTTGCTGTACAACTGTGGTGTCAATTGTTTAAATGATTCTTTGACATCATATTTTTGATAATGTGTAGAGCTTACCTTATCAATGTATAGGCAAAACAACTTCAGTGGTTATTATCAGCTTGCTTTAAGATACAGATTCCTCACTGGAATTTGCCTCAACCATCTGGTGGCTGTTGAATCTGTATGTTTCCTGTGTGTTAAGATTTACTGTATATCTTTAATGCACAAGTTCATCATAGGGTTTGGAGCAAAATGTGAGGGCAACAGCAGTTACTTGTGTTACTTTAACTTCACATTTCTATATAAACTGGAGGGTTTTAGTAAAAATTAAATTTCTCTAAACACCCATTTATTTTAAGTGTTAGTGTAGATAGTCTTAGCTGAAGAGAGCAACAGTGACATACGGAGTGTCCAAAGGAGTACAGGGAATGCAGAATATCCTTGAGAAATAGATCATGAGGGATTCTCCTGCCCATGAAGTCGTCTCCTTGGCTCCCCACAACTCAAGGGCTCTGTGGCTTATCTGCCTGCTTGGTACCATGGCCTGCTTGGTTTGGGGTCTCCCTGTGCTGTTTCTGTTTTTCTCTTTATAATGTTAGTCAGTTTCTTTATACAGTTAGTTAGAGGAATTGGGATCTGTCTGTTAAACAAGTTTTCTTGCATACTTTTGCTAAGAAACATCTCTTGGGTCTCTGATGCTCTGTTTCAGGCCTTACAGTTTTGTATGACTCCTTTAGTGATGTCTTTGTCCATGATGCTTTTCCATTTTGAATATTTTTCTTAAGTGAACATGCTGCTTTTGGAATATCTTAGTTTTCTGAAATGTATGTACATAACAAGGGCTTTAGATTGCTGTTTAAAACAAACAAACAAAACCACCAACAACAAAAATATAGGCAAAAACCTCCTGTATTGGTCCTGTTCTGGATTCTATCAGACACTTCAAGTTAGAGAGATGGTGAAGTATGTGTTGACTGTAGCAAGGAAGCCTTGTCAAGTAGCCTAAGATAGAGATGAAACCTCAACTTGTTCAGTGTTACTGAAGTTTATGTTAAGGAATCTCTTATTTATGTAATGAAATCTGTGTCCTGTTGGTCTGATGTTCTGTGAGGTGCTTCAAAGTAGTTCATAAGGTGTCTCATAGAGCTTGATAATCATCTGCTATTGAATGGCAAATTAGAGGTGGGTTTTTTTAAGATGATGATCACAAGTCTAACCAGGATGAAGCAGTAAATAAGTTGATTAGAATATAGAGTTTCTTAAAATACTGTTTTCTAACTAGCCCTTGTCTTTAAAGCATTTATCTTAAAAAAATTGCCATGCAAGTGTAAATTACCATTAATGCTTTACCTTCCCTTTTATCTCAGGAGCTCTCATTTCTGTGAAAACAGTAAAAAAGTTGTCCAGTTTGGTTTTATGTTTGCTAAAAGCCATTTCCCCCCCCCCTTTTTTTTTTGCAGGTGAGATTAGTTTGGGGATGTGAATACAATGAGTGTAAACCAGCAAGCTCACACAGGGCCTCCTTATGGGCAACCTCAGCCTGGATATCAGGGATACCAGCAGCCTGCCTACGGAGGACAGCCATTGCCAGGGGTTCCTCAGTCGCAGTATGGAGCCTATAATGGTCCGATGCCAGGATATCAACAGCCAGTCCCTCCACAAGGTACTTCTCAGTCAAAACTTGAATGATTGATATCTTGTGATTTGTTGGGTTCGTGGACTTTTGTTTTTTTCTCCTCTATATTTCCTATTGTTAGCCTTTATTTTGTGGTGGCAATTATCTTTAGTTCTGTATGTAGTTTACATGATGTTAAAAATCATGTTGTTCTTGTACATTCTGAGGTTACTGTTCTGTCATCTATTTTAGTAGGGCTAGTCTTCTTGTAATAGCTCACAAAATTAACATATTGAAAAGCAAAGTGTGCATTTTTTTCCTGTATGTCCCTGTCCCTGTTGTGCTGAAGCACCTGACTAAGACAATCTTCCTGATGAGGTTATGTTGAGGGGCAGTAGTTAGGCACTGTAACAGATTTATAAGTGAGACAGCCTTACATTATTGTGTAGAAAGATCTGCACTCCATCCTAGAAGATTAAGACATAAAGCTCTAGATAGATAGCATATTTGGAGCTATTTTCTCTAAGGCATTTAAAATCCATAGAAAGTTTGTGGGCATGTGGTGGGCAAGCTAGTGTGTTCCAGAATTTTTCTGGTTCTGCAGGATCGTGTCACTTGTTATTTTTTTGTTTAAAAAAACCACAACAACCAATAAGTAAAGTAGTTAACTTCTTTTGTAAACAAGAAAAAAAGAAGTTAACTTGAAACTATCGAAGAACTTCAGGAGTCTTCTTTTCTGAGTACCTCAACTGCTTTGGGAGATGAATAGTGACCTCAACATCTGAGATGTAGAGGAGAAAATACTGTTGCTTTGAATAGAAGTATTGCTGCCTTTCAGAATCATGTGGATTAATTCAATTCTGCTGAGATAAGCACAACGCAAACTTTGACTCTGAAATGTTTGTTTTTATTTCAGCTTAATAGGAAATGATTATGCTGATGGTCTCTATATTATTCTCCCCTCCAAGTACTACTTGAATTTTTTGCAACCTCTTGGAATTTAAACCAAACTTAGTAAGAAGAATGGAACAATTAAAGCACCTCTTGTCTGGAAACTAACAGAAGTTGGAGACTGAAATTTGGCAGCTGAATAATTACCCTGTTGGGTTTTTTTGTCTGGAGTTAGCAGGATAGTAGAGGAAGAGTCAGTGTGGTGTGCTGAGGAATGGGTTATTCAGTTCGGGTTATTCAGTTCTCCAACTTCCTGTTTTTTTGGTTTTTTTTTTTTTTTTTTTCAAAGCACATTCTCAGCATATTTATTTCTTAGAATATGAAGTGCATAATATTTACAAGACCACATTTTTTTTTTTAGTCTTTGATGACTATTTATAGAGATAATTGGCATTATGAATGCTAAGGACAGTCATAACTCATGTGTGTATTTCGAAGCAGCAGTCACAGAGCCTTCTCCTTGTGTTCCTATTTCCTCCCACTGATATGTTAATCTTTTTCTCATTTTATTTTATTTTATTTACTGTCTATATATGTGGCTGGAAGACTACTATACCACCTCTGTCACCTGTGGCTCATACCCTCTGCCCCAATGAGATTGCAAAGCAAGAAAAGACATAGTAGGCAGCTACAGAATCTCGGAATCACAGAATTGCAGCATGGTGGGTGTTGGAAGGGCCCTCTGGAGATGATCTGGTGCCATTTCCCAGCTCCATCCATCACAGTCAGCCAGAGCAGGGGACCCAGCATTGCAGTGGGTTGGAATCTCTCCAGAGAAGGAGAACCCACAACCTCCCTGGGCAACCTGGGACAGCCTCTGACACCCTCACAGAAAAGAACTTTCTCTTCCTGTTCAGATGGAACCTCCTGGATTCCACTCAGTGCCTGTTGCCCCTTGTCCTGTTGCTGGGCACCAGTGACAGGAGTCTGGCCCCATCCTCCGGCCCCCTAAAGGGTCCCTTTAGCTCTTGCTCAGCATTGCTCAGCTCCCCTCTCAGGCTGCTCTTCTCCAGCTGAACAGCCCCAGGGCTTTCAGCCTGTCCTAGGCACAGAGATGCTCCAGGCCCTTCACCATCATGCAATAGTATTACACGTAAGAAGTCCCAGCTCTGCGACACCCTGTCCCACAAGCTGTCACCAAATCAATGGCAAAACATCACTTGTCTGACTCTCTCCTAGCAGGTTCTTTTCTTTCCATTTTACTTCTGTTTATTTTGAAACAAACAGCAGAAAAATTTATCTCTGAATGCGTACCCCAAGTACAGGCAACAAAAGATGCTCCTTCTGTGTGGGGCTGCCAAAGGTACTTGATTTCATGCCCTTCCGCAGGCTGCCTTCATAAGCCATTCATAGGCAATGACAAAAGTGCTTAAGGACCCATTCTTTCTGCTGAAATGGTTTGATCAAATGAAACTCTGACTTCGGCATGTAAGTTCAGCATGAAAATTGAGAAACATCAGCATAACTTACATTGTCTTGAATAAGCCCTTCATGGTTTTCTTTTTGTTCCTGGATGAGCTTAGAATCAGCAGCCATTATTTCTTACTCAAAATAACATTATTATGTTTCTACAATACCCGCGGGGTTCAGAAGCTGGTTATGATCAGCTCTCACAAAACACTACTTCAGTTCCTAGCGTTTGGCTTACAATGTTAGCCAGGATCTACAGGGTTTTTTCTGAAAAGATTATTAACTCTCATTCAAACAAAGGAACATTAATGAGAACCGAGGTTTTCTGCAGCAAGAATCAACCTGCACCAAGCACTGCACAGCCCGAGCAGAGCACACCATCCTCTGGCCACCTGGGGTGGAAAAACCCTATGGAGGTTAGCACAGGGAATGACCTTTGCGTACAACTCCCCATCATCCCACCCGAATCCCTGGAACTCTCCCCAAAACCAGGTGCTAGAAGCCAATCAGGGTCACAGGAACACATCAATACCTCTGGGAAACCGCAGCAGCTTTGTACTGCACTTATCTCCAGCCTTGCAAACACAAGAAATTCAAAACAACCACTAAAATACATTATTGTGAATTGAAACTATCTGCAAAGACATCCAAATAAACTCCCCCTCCCCTCTTCTGAGCAAGTGAGATAAATGTTACGATCGCTTCCTTCCAAACTACCTTTGAAGAGCTATTCTATGACAGTCCAGTTACCCCTCTCGCTCACGTACGGAGCCACCCTGAGGTGCATGTGACTCTGCACTATTCAGAAGCACTGTTCACAAACCAGGGGTTTCCCAGCCTGAGTTTTTACTGTTGCTACCACAGAAATACAGCAAGCTTGGAAAAATCCCCCACTAACGCCCAACAGCAGTTGCACGGTCGACACAACATCTGTGCTGAAGAAATTACGTTGTCAGCTCGAGTGAGTTTGACATCGCAGAGATATCCAAACGCAAGCAAAGAGAAAAGTTTCATCAACAAAGTAATTACTCTTCTGGACTCAATGGAACCGCAATTATTTCACGTTGAGGTGTTGTCAGTTTATGCTGTAGATAAAAACTGTTCGGTAACAGTGACAGGGGCCTGTGCAGAGATTGCTTTTCAGATGTAAAACTCTCCTGGCAGTTCTACATTTTCTAAAAAAAAAAAAGAGCCAAAAAAAAAATACATGTCAACACTATGCATTAAACACCCACACGTCTTCCCTCTAAAAATTATATTGCTTTTTAGCCAGAAGCAGTTAAGTATGCGCTAGAAATCATCGAGGAAAAAGATCCCCTTCTTCCACACCTTCCCTTGGCGTCTCTTCGAAAGGAGCTCAGTTCTCATGTACACTCAGGAGACAGTTGCAGCTGGGCACCAAACAGAGCAGAGCTGAGGTGGTGGGACTGGGGAGTTGCTGGGCAGACACCTCTGCCACTGCTGGGGCTCCGAAGGGGCCATGTGGAAATATTCCTGTCTGCAACCCCAGGCACTGCGGGACTGCTCACCTCGGGGCTCTTGGTGAACTGGGTAAAATCGAAATGCAGAAGGCTGAGGAGGAGGAGCTGGTTTTGGCTCCATGCTTCAGGGACTTGGTTGGCGCAGCGTTTCGGCTGCTCCATCGGTGTGGGAGGAGAGTCCTCCCCAGACAACAGCGAGAAGTTTGTGGCTTTGGCCCAGAACATCCCCTTCATCCCCCCAAGCCGGTCCCCAGCAGCCCACGCCGCTGTGGCAGGTCCTCAGACACCCACGGTTTCTCTTCCAGGGGAGGGTATTTTCAGTTACACGTTTTTGGTCTGCTGTAAGTGGTCTGGGGAAGGAGCTCACCGGACACAGCAGGGACGTCAGCAGCCCTGCTGCCTTGTGCCCTGGTCACTGAGGCAGAAGGGATAGGGGTGACCCTCTGTGTTTGGGTGGGGGTATTTTCCCCTTTGTGGTGCACGCTCCTTTCTGGAGTCTATTTATTTTCCCATCTTCCAAATCTTTTTGTTTGTTTGAGTTTGTTTGTTTTTGTTTGTTTGTTTTGTTTCGTTTTCCCCTCTCTTCTCACTGCAGAAGGGACTGGAAAAGGCTGGGAATTACCACAGAGGACAAACCCCTCACACTGTCCCTATCTGCAGAAGGGACTGGAAAAGGCTGGAATTACCACAAAGAACAAACCCCTCACACTGTCCCCATCTGCAGAAGGGACTGGAAAAGGCTGGAATTACCACAGAGGACAAACCCCTCACACTCTCCCCATCAGACATCAAAGCAGCATCAGTCCCCTGGTGGCTGCAGAACCACCGCAGGGCTGGTAACTTAGAGCAATTTCTGCTTAAATGAACACATCTCTGTTATGAACCAGCCACACACAAATTTAAATGTATGTCCTATTACTCTCTTATGAAGACACCAGCTCCAATAATTGAAAATTCCACAGAATGAACGGACTGTTAATTACCTCTTAGCTCTCACCTATACATTCCTGTAAGGCTATTACGGTGGAAGCACGAAGCCGACGACTGCACCGCTTCTCTACCTGCCTGGCGGTTGGTGGCATCCCTCCGTTGGGAACGTACACCCGCCTCCTGAGGTAATTATGTGGAACATGATTGTGGCCTTGGGCTCTGCCTGCTCAGTGTTTTCAATTAGATTTTACTACAAAAGCACATATTAACATTAAAGGAGCATTACAATGCAGCAAATGTGATAAACCAGATCAACGCAAGACGTACCTTATGCTTCTGTTGTTTCGGGAATCATAATCACCATTAATTTATGGTCTTCTGAGGAGGATCTAATTACTCTAATCATCTCTTATTTCACCCAGAGTATGTGCTTTTGCTGTTACCTTGCTTTAAACACCTGCCTTGACAACACAGACCTGCAATTTGAATGGTCCTACAGCCTTTCACTGGCTCGGCTGAGCTCAGAAGGTTCTGAACACAGTTTGGACAGGAGATCCCCCGGACAGGATCAAGTGCAGGTAGAAATCCCTCTTCCAGAAGAGTCCCGACTGGGGAATACGATGCAGCGTTGTGGGTAGTAGTACATTTACCACCAAGAATGTCTTAATTCTTCCAGATACTCAAGGTACCTCTTGAAAGAGCACAGGTCTCAATTCCCACACCCTGGGGCCAACTCCTAGGGGGTTATTTTCTGCCCCATTGGAATTGCTCAGCCTTCCCCAGCCGATGATGACGTTCTTGAGGTGGTAACCCAGCCCTGGAGGGCACTCGGTGTACCCTGGTGATGAACACAGCCCGAGGACACACAGCTAAATACACCTGCCCACTTTAAACTGTATTTCTAAGCGCTGCTAAAATTGCTGCAGCCCAGCCAATACTGTGCTTCTAACGTGGGGGTTTTAAATCCATCTGTAAAATGCTTTAGGCTTCTTCTGCATGCAAGGAACTTATTATGATTATTGTTGTATTCATTTCTGAAACACTCCAACCTTTGCCTGGCTGAACATTATATAAATTAGTGGTGGGTAAAAAAAATCCAGGATCATTATATAGTTCCAGAAATAAGCGAAAATCAAAGCTTTTAAAACATATTTAAATAATACAGGGATATTTTCAAACCACTCATTGTTTTCTACCCAGTGTAAAAATGCAATTACAAGGAATACTTTTGACTTCGGAGAGCAGCAAAACTTCAGGAAACATTTAACGCTTGAATCACAAAAGCAACTCAAAGTGCTTTTGAAATACAAAATGCACGTGTCAAATGTGGTCTACAGAACTGCAGCTCCAGCTGTGTCTCTTCCCCCAAGGAACAAGAGACAGGACAAGAGGAACTGGCCTCAAGTTGCACCTCAGGTTGGAGCTGAGGAACAATTTCTTGCCCTTGAGGGCTGTCCAGGGCTGTCCCAGGCTGCCCAGGGCAGGGGTGGAGTCCCCGTGATCCCTGGAGGGGTTTC
>JANHGN010020741.1:25139-60782 GCA_024605025.1 Megaceryle maxima | reverse complement strand
TGCTCTCAGCAGGGGGGTTGGACTAGATGACCTCTAGAGGTCCCTTCCAACCCAGACATTTCTATGATTCTGTGAATATTATGATTTTGTAAAGCATAGGATACCTTTACTATAGTAACAACAGGATGTTGTCCCAATAGCTTATTCTTAACAGCGTGTTTTTGTCCCTTGAAATATGGATTAACTTACTAACAGACACTGCCACATGAAACTGTTCCTCTGCACTAGAGGTCCAACACAGCTGCCTGACCTATCTGTGTTTACAGGATTGACTTCAGTCTGTTCTTAGAATTCCCTAATTAATCTATTTCAGTGTAGTTTACTTTGTTGTCCGTAGGCCTTTTTTCCATATCTGTCTATACCCCAGCTTATGCAGTTTAGACAGAAAACATTCTCTTTAAAGTATCATGTATTGGTAAGACTATATAAAATGTGATCTGCAAAGATAAAATATTAAGTTGCAATTTTAATAGGGCTACTCGTCCTGATCAATTGATTCATCCACAAATCCAATTATAAACCCCCAAAGTCAGCTGTCTGTGCCATTCCTTGAAAAACACTACCAATACCAAATTATACATTCCCCTCACCCCAAACTGCAGCTAATTTTCTTCTGCTCCATATAACACAGGCAACATTTGTTAAGTATTGCCATAGAGGAACTCTTCAATTGAAGTTTTAATGCGAATTCAGCATGTTCAGTAATTTACTGAAATCTTCCCCAAAATGCACACATTTGACAATGTGCAAGAAAGACTTGTCTCATTTCATACCGTTTCTTAAGGACTGAAAGGCACGTGTTGATTTTTCACTTCAGTGTTTTGCATTTATGCCATTTAAAGGCTGGTGTTTGTGTTCCACCGCATGTTCAGAAATGCCAGGAAAAATAATTAATTTCACTTTTGAATAAACATCAGAAGTCTCCTACAGAAGGAAAAGAAAACTATTTGAAGGCATTTTAAACCATCGATTTCAAACCAAGATGAAATTTGGAAGGTAAAACCCCAAGTCTCCTGCCTCCCTCTTTCAACAAAGAATTGCTCTCGCAGAGCAAGAGGTCCTGGAGACCTGACTCCCCGAGCAGGCACTTAGGCAAGATGTTTGGAAAACAGGCAAGATTCATCAGGATGTCATTAGCACTTTGTCAGAAGGTTTTTAGCATGGGTAGTTTTCCGGAAAAAATTCTGCTTGAAAAGATTAGCTTTTTCTGATGGACTTTGTAGAATTTTCTGCTGAAGCAAACTGTAGAAGCAATTTAATGGGGTATCACTTTAAACAAAGATGAGACCATGCTTGAGATTTTAAAATCCAAACCATGAAGACATGCATTAGTGAAGAACATTGCTGTGAATACAATGTGGCCTTCAGCACTATTCTGATGAAAAATGAACCCCCTTAGTTCTGGTTTTGTACTCTCCAGTGGTCTTCTGCCTTTGAAATAGGTCAATACCAACCCAGAAATCCATATGACATCAGTTTTTGTTTTGTTTTGGTTTTTTTTCTATAGTCTTCCACTGTCATAAGATGTTGTGATTTTCTGTACAAATGTCCTGCTTTGGAAACCTGCACTGAAAACTGAGCTGCCTCAATTAGCATGTCTTATTCTCTATGTTTCTATTTCTCAACTCCATGTGCTTAGGTCTTCAAAGCAGATCTTCGGGGCAAATTCTTGTGGATATCTATTCCCAAATGCATTTCCCACAAATAGCCTCTAAGATATATTTAAAAATCAGATATTTTGTTTAACATTCTTTCTAGATGACCTTTTGCTTGTCACAGTGACCTCATCCTACCCTTTCTTCCAGTCTCAATGTTTCCTCTTATCTGCTCCCTTCCTCTTTCCTTCACCTCTCATTCTCATTTGGTTATTTTTTCTCCTCACACTACAAAAAAGCCTTGTTTCTTCTCCTATCTAAAATCTCCCACCTTTCACCCCCTTACATCTATAATTTCCATCCTCTCTCTCCTTTCCCTTTAAGTAGACTGAAGATGCTCTTCACAATAACTCCCTGATTTCCTTTTCTCTGGTTCTACCTTACATTGCCCATGTGCTCTCTTCCCCTTTCACCTTGCAGAATGACAGTTCCCTAGCGAGATCTCAGTGCTTCTACTCTGTCTTCGCCTTCATGGACCTGTCAGTATCACTAACACTATCAGACTCCTCTTAATGACCTCTCCTTTCTTGATTCCCAGTATTACCCCTACTCTTTTTCTCAAAGTATCATCCCTTCTACTTTCTGTAGGCATTCCACAAGATTCCCTCTCTTCTATACAGTGTCTGTGGATAATCTCATACACCCATGCAAACAAATCACAATTTCCATAATGCAGGGTCAGAGCTCTGATCCATATCGATTTATTCCAGACATTCTATCCAAATAGGAGTCTTGGTCAGTCTCTCAATATCATGCTTAAGGTGACTAAAAGCCCTGAACATTCATAAGTCCTTTCCCTTATCTTCATCTTTTGACCATGGTGAGCAACACTGCTTCCAGCCGTGGATGTTCACACACAGAAACAGAAGATCCTGTCTTCTTGCGGAGTCTCCCATCTGTCTTCCGATCTAGTCCACATCATGCTTCCACACACTATCTCTAAACAATAGTCTTTATTGTCTCTACTTACTGCTGAAGTTCTTGTCCTGCTGCTCATCTCAATTAGCTGCATGCCCTTTTCTCTTGCCTTCACAAAAGCACTCTTGCCCTGCTGATTTCGGGTCCCAACTATATAAATCATTTTCCTGGCCTGTTGTTCTGACTATCCCCATTATCTTTGAACCCTTTCAATGATTCCTTTTTCTTCTGGGACATCAAGCTTATTGTGACTCTCTTAAGTTTCAAAGCCCTTCATGGCTTACTCCCAACTTGTCACTTTTTATTCACTATCAAAATATAAATGCCCAGCATCAGTCAGCTCCAGATGCCAGCTTCAATTGATCAATTTGTTAAATTTTCCAACAAGCATCTTTTGTGCTTTCTCCCTTGCTGCCCCTCAGGCTTGAGAAGAGCCTGCATGTGCATTCATAAAACCAACTGTTATCCTCCTTTGAATCCCTTATTAAAATTCTCCTTTGCCAAAAACTTGAAAATGGTTTGCTTACAGGCACATGGAAAGCACCCCCTAGTATGAGCTCGTTACTCCCTTATTCTTATCCTTCTGTGGTCACCAGTCTTATATTTTGATTATATTATTACAAGTCCTTTGGGACAGAGGCTGGCTGGTTTATGTTTCTGCAGCACTTAGTGCACAGTGGTTCTAGACCACAATTTGGACTGCAAGGTGCTGTGGTAACATAAATGAGAAAAAAAGTCAGGATAAAGAAAAGCAGCAGACTCATTCACAAGGCTGCCTGTAAGAAGCAAACGAGCAAGCAGTGCAGAGAGATTTCTTTCAACATTTTGTATGAACATTTGCAAGAAACTTCCTGCTGGCTTCACTCGGTGCAGAAAGGAAGACTAGAGTGCCTGTTCTGGTTTGGACAGACAGGCACAGGAACAGGAGCATGGCAGACAAATAACACACGAGCAAAGACCTTTACATATTCATGGCTATAAGCTAAACACAGACTGTATTTTTTAGAAACATAGCTTTGGAAATGCTCACAGAGCCAGGTCAGTTACAGCAAACAGAGTATCAGGCAGTTTAAGTTGGTTTGAGCTTCCAGCACATAAAAAGATGCATACTTTCCTTCTCCAGGTTTCTCTTTTTTTTTTTTTTTTTCCACCTCCCCCAAACAGGGCTGGGATTGATAATTATTTCACACTAGTCAGTGGTACAATAATAACCTGTTATTTGCCTGCTGTTTTCAAGCACCCATCTCTGTAGCAGAGCTAAATTGTTCAGGGTTTATTTCCATGCTGTTGAACAAAGTTTTATGCTAAATTTTTTGAACACAGACATAGGATAGGGGGAAAGAAAAAAGAAAAGAAAAGAAAAAAAAATTGCAACTGAAATACATACACACTGCACTGACTGTGTGCTTTCTGGGGGGCTGTCCAGAACACTCCTGGCCTTCCTTAATTTTAAAGAGATAGCTGGGAGAAAAAGTACCCTACACTGTATCCAAGATTTTAAGGTAACCACAGCAAGCCCTCTTGTAATTAAGCCACTCCCCTCCATTCACTTTCTTTCTAAGTCTGCTGTAACCAAAATTGCAGTGTCCACAGTGAAAGAATTCAGGAGCTTTATTCTCTTTCATTATAGCCAGACTTTAGCTACATCAGTGGTTCTCAAAAGGCAAACTGTTAGTGGTGGTTTTCTCTCTGGCTCAAAATCATAGCACCTATTTCTACTTCCATGCACACAGCTCACCAGGGTGCACGCTGCTTACAAGCGAGTGTTTCTCAGGCTCTGGGCTGGCTATACAGGACATCTCTAGGATTTGTGTACCTTAGACCTGTGCTTTGTAGGTGCTTCATCTTCTCTGAGGTAAGGCCAAGTGCTGCAAGAAGAGAGCCCACTGATGAGAAGCTGGGTACTAGATGTTTGCCTTCAGCAGCAATCAGACTGGAGAAACAAATTTAAAATGGATTGGCCACATGAAAAGCTTTGGTTTTGTTTTGACTTAGATTAATTCAATTATGCTTAAAAAAAGTTAAGTTCCAAGAAGGAGAAATAAGTAAATTTACATAGAAATTAGGTAATAAAAGGTCTGTTACACTGTATTCTCATTGGATGCCATAGCTTGCACTCCAAGTCAGAATTACAAAATATCACTTTTAAGGGGATATAGGTGTCTTAAATTCCTTTTTCATTTATTTTCTTTTAAATTTCACCTAAAAGCTTACCTTGCAACTCAGAGTGCTGTATGCATATAGAATCCTTATTGCTGTGCTTTTAAGCTGCAATGCCCTGAAGGCTCCCCCCTCCCTCTGCCTTGTATCCTATTTGAAGACCTTAATGAAAGGGCCTGGTTCCAGAATCACAGCAGCTTGTCTGCACAACCAAATTCCATCTCCTAATGAGTTCCTCTAAATCTGCCATCAGGTGACTTTATTGACTTTATGATCATAATGAGGTAGCAGCTCACTTTCTGCAGCTTTGCTGGTTTCAAGCCTGAAGTTCTCCTCTGCTCCTGGACTTTAGCTGATATTTAATGATCAGGAATCAAGCAGGGTTTTAATGTCTGCAAGAAATGTCCCTGAAGTGCAAAAAGCCCCAGACAGCAGTCTTGAAACTTTCCAGAGCCATATGACTCTCTAATGGTACACTAACAAACAGGAAATAAGCCCATCAGTAGCTAATTGACATATCTGAAGGTTTAATTGCTTCCCTATTAGAGAAGGTGATGCAGTATTCAAGTTGCCATTAAAACAAACACACTCTTTAATACATGAGGATTTATCTGAAATACATACCCCTATCTAATCTCCCAATCCTGTGTGATTTAGTTTGAAACTGCATCTCCCAACATTGTTTCACTCCTTCATTCCAGGGTAATTGGAAGATTATCCTATGACACGGGAATGGGTACAAGCTGTTCAGGAAAAACTGCAACCTTTAATGAGTGCTGTGCAGGCAGTCCAGACACACGTGGAGCCCCATTACCCCCAGGAGTCTTAGAAAAATTTTAGTGAGTGACAGCATCTTCCTCCGTGGCTGTAAAGCATCAGGCACACTTTTGTTCTCATATATCCAATAAGGAGCTGGAAGTGTGGAACACGAAAGTGAAAAGGCCACCTGCCTCTGTTTTATCAGGGTTTTCTTTAACTTTCTCACCTATAATCTTTAAACAGTTTTCATTTGCTCCTTATCTATTAAAAATTAATTCTGCAGATTCCACTCACCTAGGAATTGAGCAAATCTCATTCAGGGTTTGAAAATGTTTATCTTCACTTCCATTTTTTTCATCTCCCATTTTTTCATCTCCATCTTTGGTCTTTGTTTCACTCGAGACTCACTTGGAACTGAGGATGTCCAAGCACCAGCAGAACATCTGTTCTCAAGATAATTCTCCTTCAAGCCCTAGAAGAAACCTCCGAAGTTTTGCAATATTCAGCATGGTTTTGCAGACAGGATAGAAACTTTCAGATGAACACTCAGCTTTTCTATTTTGTAGACTGAACTGAGATTGAGGCTCAGGTCTTCACAAATTTTAGTAAGAATGTCAAGTGTTCTTCTGGAAATCTGAGGCACTTGGCTAGGGAATCTAAACATTTACATTTCCACTTTAAACTTGAGGAGAGATCTTTTTACAATTCCATTTTCAGTGATCCAGTGTTTTTCACTTTTTTACCTCCAGACTTGTAGAATTCTTACACTGCTGGTGGGAATATGTATACATACATGTGAGAGAGTCTGTGTGTAAAGCACAGTTAGTGTAATCCTTTAGGTATTAGGTCAGGACTGTTCCAAATAATATTGTCTCATAAATAGCACCTATTAGCAGAACATCTGGAATTGGTATTGATGCTACTACACTTTCCCTTATTCAGTCTTTACATTCATTCCATACTACTGACAAAAGGAAGAGAAGATGATAGTAAATGTATTGATCTGGGCTCCCAAATTTTATTCCAATACTTTAAAAAGCATTCAGTTAGATACTGGTATTATACTCATGTAATAGCATTCACTGGCTCCTGTAGCTCTAACCACAATATACTTAGAAAACTCATGAACCTGAATGGAGCCCAAATAGCCAACATGAAAAGATTCGATCCTCCCATCAGCAATAGAAACAGGGAATAGAAATGGAAACAGAAGAGCCTGTGAGAAGAGGAAAGGAAAGATAAGATGGCTAAACATGATTTTCAACAACAGAGACAGTATCTCCAAAGGATGCTTTCAAAAGTGACTTCCCAAAAGAGGACTTGCCAACAGAGATGGCCCTGCAGCCCGGTTCAGTGAGATGGCCTTTGGCATTTGCGTCCATACACACACAGTACAGCTGCCTTAGACACAAAGTGGGACTAGAGTTGTGCAGGTAAGGCTAGAACTGGTTTCAGTCTGCTTCTGATACAAGCCTGATATTCCCTGTGTCTGCAGCCCTGTCTCAGAGCAGTCTCCCTGCATACACAGCAGCTGACTGGTGTCCATACAGTGGGCTGGCTGGGTAGACTCAGCATCCTCATTTCATAGCACCATGACTCAGACCAGCGCTGGATTCAAATGGAAATCTGAGCAGAGACTAGAGGCTGCTGATCCCTGCCAGCCCCCGTGACAGCTGCCTTGAGGGGCTGTATCATTGCTCAGGGCTTGCATGGCCAAGTTGCTACAGAGATTTCACTACATTAGCCTTGACTTACTGATCACCGAGACTGATACTAGAGGAAAGAAATTGTTGAATCCACTGCTCCAATTCCAAAGAGAAATGGCTATCCACGTTTCACCGCTGCAGTAGTTTGAAGTCCCAATTATTCAGCAAAAAGGTGCCAAAGGTGTGAAGGTCTGTTGCCACAGTTATTTGAGAGAAGGCCAGTATTTTCAGGGCAGTGGCAGTAGTAATACATATGTCACAGACCTGTCTCTTAAACCCCCTCAGTGAAGTTTGAAGCAGCTTCCCTGGATCCACCGGCACTTTCTCATTTTTATTTGAGTTGAGATTCAGCCAATTTTCTCTTGCATATGCTGTCAAGTATTTAGGGAACAAACCTGACACCAAGGAAATGTTTCTATGTCATTGGTGTTCGCGATGCAAAACATGATAGACAAGCATTTAGACTGTTTGCTTTAGAAATACATTATTCTTTTACAAAATACTGTAAAGAATGTCATTAAAAAGACCCACATCTTAAATCTTTTTAGTGTTCTTTAAAATCATTATCATACCTCTGTATTTCCTTTTTACTAGTATGAAACTAGTGTGAATTGGAGAAAAATGTCCATTCTTACTTGGGCCTACAGGATTTCAAACCATGTGAGAGCTTGCACCTCTGGAGAGCGTTCCAGAGATCTGTGGGACCAGGAATTACATTTAGTTGGACCAAAACAACCATTCTTATTTCTGCTCCATAGGTCTAACATGTACAGCATGGATACAGTAAGGCATTTTCTCTTACTTTTCCCAACAGAAATTCAAATAAGGGGCCATCTGAGGTTGTCAAACTCCAGTTGGGATTGATGAAGACAGTGGTACCCTACTGCACCCTTTTTGGTGCAATCCCAAATAAAAACAATAGCTTGCCTTTTCTCCTGTAATTTGTAGGAAACAAAGAAGGGAGCCTGCTCTGTGTTCAGACAGGCCCAGAGAGGATTCCATGTCCAAATCACAGTACTAAGAGGAAAGGTCAGACATGCCTTGGCTCAGGCATGGTCAAGAGATCTCCAGCTTAGGAGAAACCAAATCACAATGCAGAGATCTTGGGCACAACTGTATAAAGGTTCTGCTTGGGGTTTCCTAAGCATTGCTACTTACAGCGCCAAGCCTCTTTCACCCTGTCCCATGGGGAAATTTTGAAAGAATGAATCCCTGTGGGGCCTTCCACTGGAGGTATTACTGAGATTTTTCCACTATGCATCCAGCTAGCTAGCAGTGGGGCAGGCGCATTATGGAGACTAATCATTGAATAGTTCATTAGAATTAAAGGACAGCTTTTAGCTGTAGCCAGCTTTGCTGAAGCAGCTGTTTTTCCTATGTCATCATGATAGTAGCTACCACACCACAGAATTTAGCAATAACAAAAAATTCAGTGGAGGAAGGAAATGAAGTTTAGTAATGGTGATTTGAGCTCTAGAGACAATAGAGGTGAGTATGCCTTTTAAAACTATAATCCTACAAATGACCAGTTTATGACTCCAGCTCTGAAGAGAGTTGGGCCATGCACGCAAGGTGGGAGAGGACATCCAGCTGGTGAGAGGGCTAAACCTGGCTGAGCACTGTGCTTGCTCCATGGCAATTGTGGGATTGGCCTCACTATTGCAACACTGCTCTCTGGTCAGTATCTTGTCTTCAGATATTCCCTCTGGGCCAGACTTTTGCCTATACATTTTTCTGTTCAGAGAGATGGAGAGATGAGGTTTCACCAGTAGACATACTTCAGCAGTACCTTGGATATTGCTGCTGCCTGAGAAGTTCATGAGAGTCTTTTATTTTTATCAGGATAGTTCAGGCAGCAACACATTTGGAAACAATTAAAAAATAATGGGCCAAACTCACCCCAGTATAACCCCACTGAATTAAGTCACTGAGTTTAGCCTAGGGAATTATTTTTATTGCTTCAATGATAGTTTTGACCTCAAATGGTTTTTCCTTAGTCTGTTTTAGACTGGGAAAACTGAGTTTAAGGGTATTTAATTGTCCTGTTCATCTCTACACAGTAGTGATTCCATTTCTATAAATATAAATGTGGTCCACAGCAATCTTGCTGATCACCTAAGTACTAAATAGGCAGAATAAAAGATCTGGAATTTTTCTTAGCCACAAAAGTGATTCCTTATATAATTGTTAGGAGTAATTCTTGTTGTTTATAATATTATTAAAAAGCTGAAGCTGGACTGGACTTCTTTCTATTTATCATCATGTCAGAATAAGGCATCCTTCTCCTCAGACTAATACAGGGAAATGGTAGATAGCAATATAATATGACAAATAGGTATGGATTGAGCTACATGCTTCACAGAGTTAAAGCATTCTTTGGTTTTAATTAAGGTTACAATCAAGTGGAACACATGCAAAAAAGGAGAAAAAGGGGGAAGAATCACTGGTCTTTCTGTGGTCAGCAAGCTATGTTTGGCCAGGATCAACACAAACCTAAGAAAGGAAGTGAAGTAAGAGAAATTTCATACTTTTCTCTACAGAGACAAGAGGGTAGCATGGAGAAAAGAACAGAAGTTTTTAATGGAGAAGCTTCCTATGGAGAACACAATACTTGATGTCCCCAAAAAAAGACTCCTTAGGCTGTTTAAAAGGATCTTAAAGGCAAGACTGTGTGTACAGCAAGATTACTTTTCCCTTGCGACTATCTTCTCCCTATGCTGGGTATCTTTCTGTGAGCCCCAGAGTAGGAAAATCCTAAAACAGTGAAGAAGACATTTTTCTTCCTCACATCATCAACCAAACTGCCAGTTGCATCCCATTCACAGGCAGAAAACACAACAGGCACCAAGAACTTGTCTTGATTTCAGATCCCAGCTCACAGTTACAGAGCTTGCAGCCGAGGGTGGGCAAAGGTTGCTGCACTTTGGCTTTCACTAATTCTAGCAGTGCAAGAGGAATCAAACTTCTCCCTCGAAACCATTTAGATTAAACCCAGCTGAATTCCCTGTGTTGCTGATGTGAACACTTGCTGGATAGTATTATCCCTCTGTGCAAACAAAATTAATTAGATTTGGAATAATGAAACTGACTGGTAAATAGAAGAATGAATCCAATGGACATTCATCTCTTGTCTGAGCAGGTCAAGGGATTTGTCCAGTACCTTAGGCATCTCTGTTTTCTGTTGTTCGTAGAGATTAATAATTAAAGGCTATAGGGCGTGAAGTCTACCACAGATTCTTGGCTACTGGGAACCAGCCATTATGTATGCTTTATTAAAATTCTGCTTGAATTATTGGTAGCACTGCATTACCAGTAAGAACAAACTGATCTGCATCATTCATACAGGGTCATTTGCTCCTTCCCACTCCTGCTTACTAATTAATTCTGGCTGCAGTCATGCATTAGGGGAGGTGCTGGAGGCATACAGATGCTGTGATATATTCAAGTCATACATCAAAGGAGGTTACTGAACTATTAGCCTTGAAGAAAGGATCTCTGGCAAGATTATTAACATTCATGCTTCTTCGCCCTGGATTCCTTCTTTTGTTTGGATGTACACCAGGAGTTTCTTGCACACACCTAGCTTTTCCTGTGCTGCTGTTTGTGCTGGCAATCTGGCAGACTTCCCTGAGATACTACAAGGGCAGAGCTTGCTTGGGCAATTCGGGGGATAGGAAGCCAATATTTTCGTGTTTTAGCCCTACATGAGCTCTGCATTACGCTCACAGTGCACTCAAGGGTTATTTGCCTGTTAGCATCACCAGGAAATAAATGTTTGCATTACTAACTCTTCGGAAGTGTATGCTTCATCTTCCTCATTATTTCCTATGTCCAATAGTATTTGCTGGTCTGAGTCTTACTATTGCTTGGAAGCCTAGTTCTCATATATACTCGTTAGCTAGACAATGTTGTGAAGCTGTAACACTTGGGGGGGGGGCTGGAATGTAATTTTTGCCATGATTTGCTTTCTTTACGCTTTCAGTAATATGTTATCCATGACTACCCTAGTCTAACCAGATTAGGTTCTAGTTCCTTACATCTCTCAAATCTTTGAGTTGAAGCAACTTGGACATGAATAAATTCAAGCTTACAGAAATACAGCAGAAGCTGAGAAGAGGATCTGAGAGAGAAACTATCAATAGGCAGTCTGAAGCCCCGGGGAAGTATCGTAGAGTATGATCAGCAAAGGTTTGAGGATGAGTACTGTAGAACCAAGAACTGGAGGACAGTAAAACTTCAAAGCCTGGGAACCCAGGTAACGGGGAGATTTGACACACAACTTGACTGAGATGAAAAAGGATGAGAGAGAGAACCAAGGGAAGATCGGAGAAGGTGTCAATTGCACTAATATGAGCTGTTATGCCCTGATGTAGCTTCCAGGAGTAAAAAGTTCATTGTTTCTTGAAATGTAGGGGTTAGCACAGTTAAAGTTGTATATCTGCACAATGTTTGATGTCTTACAAAGACAAAAAAAGTCTTACCTTGGAGTTCTATTTGAAAATGGGAAAAGGACTGACGTATGCATAAAATTCAAGAGAAAGATGTAATATTGCCTGTAAACCCTAGATTTTATTGAGAAAGTCTACGAGAGTGCCATGAGAAAACTTAAATCTGGGTGAGCTGTCTCTTTACATTAGCATCCTGAGCATCCTCAAAATATGAACTTAAGAAAGTACTGGCTGGTAAGAATTTTGGAAGCTTTTTATTAGCAAATGCACATTCATTAACACAAAAATCAATGTTTTATGGAAGCAGATCGACTCTGAACATTTCTCATTATGACAAAATTTGGATAAAAGTTTTGAAGATATCCACATTTTTTATTTTGACAGTTAAAAAAAAAACCTGCCCTTTTCAGTGTATTTTTTTTTCTGAGTATTTTGTGTGATCAAATACAATATTTGAGATTTTTCAGCTGTCTGATTTGAGACTTTTTTTCAAAATCTCAGAAATTTTCAGAGGATAAGAACATTATTTCCAACCCACCCACAGTGGCTGGTATCTATTTCAGCAGCAGTCAACTTACTTATCCATCCCATATGGACATGTGTTGACTCGAGCCAACTCCAGCTGTATGAACTGTCTTCTAAACACCTGAAACTATGGTGTCAAAAGTGAAAATACATCCCCTTTAAATTTCTCTCTTAAATACCATTGGTTATAAAACTTTTGAAGCAGAAGCATTCTGACATAAAGCTACACAGCAGACATGACGGAAAAAGGAGCCACCCCTGGGATATCTCCAAATACTCAAATAGTACACCATGAGTACATCTCAGTCAGAAGTGCTCAACTTTTCTTTTAATGAAGCAATAATGTAGGGTGTTTCTTGACCATTTTTAATCAAAATAGCTCTTAAGCTTTTAAAAATCATCCATGGACTCTTCAGCCTTTTAAAGACTTCCACAATCAACTGTGACAGTTTATGTTTGCAACCATGCAAAAAATTAGGTTACACTTTGAATGCTTTTTCATTTATTTTCTCTTACATTGTTTGCCTGCTGACTTCCAAGTCTGGGTATTGGAGAACAGTCATGTCATTTTGGAGAAGGTGAGAATTTAAAAATACTTTGTGGCCTACCATCTGATTGCTATTAGTACATGAAACAAAAACTGAGTAACATAAAGGTCTGAAGTTTGTTTGATGATTGAAGAAGTAAAAACGGTACTATCAGAGAATCTGCAATAGAAAATAGATATTGCTAAGGTCTGAAATTCAAGAAATTCTTACTTTTACGGAGTTTTCATAGTTGACACATTCTCAACGAAACTAAAAAACCCCTGATTTTTCCCTTTGTTTGTTTCAGTCTGCAAACAGACAAAAAAATATTCTTGTAGATGAAACCTAAAATAAGAAAAATATCCCACTCTACCTCATATTTTTTAAGAAGAATGAGGAAAGAACAGGATAAGAGAAAGACAGGTTGGTTATAATTTTTAAAAATTCTTCCTAATTCACAAGATAGAAATTTTGGCTTACACTGTTATGAGTTCATGGCAATTTTGGAAAGGTTTTGAGGCTTGAGATAGGGTTTCGGATACTGTGAGATACAGCGAGGCCTTTGCCACATCCTGAGTTTATGAGGCTGTCTGGGTCTCCCCACTCGGTGAGATGAAGAAAGGCAGGATGAGCTTTTGAAGGTGACTGACACTGGACTGAGGTCTGGGCTGTGAGTTTGGCACTGTACCTTACCTCAAAACTGTGGCTAGTTCATCCTGCTTTGAGGTCACAGACTAACACTGGCAAAGAACAACCACTGGGATGTGAACAGATCTGAAAACTAAAGGACAGGGGCAATGGATATCAACTCTGCTTAGCCCAAGAAAAGCAGCAAAGATTGACTATCTTACTCAGAGTGAAACAGACCTTTTGTGTCTCTCTTCAGAGTACCCACAACTGGCATAAACTAAGGTAAATCTACCATTTACCTCAAAAGTTGGGACACTTCAAGAGTAACAACTGATCAACAGCAAAACCAGGCTAATACTAAAACTTCTGAGCAACTTCTCATGTGCAGCTCATCAGTCAGTGTTCCTCAACTATATGTAATATAAAGCTAGGTACATCTGAGGAGCACAGCACTGACCATCCTCAATGTGGTGAGGAACTCCTCTTTTAGCATCATGCCATGCAAGAGCTGGACAAGGTAACCAAGATGCTCTGCAGCCTATCAGGAAGTAGATGATGATGGTTCAGGCGCCTGGAATCTTCTTCAGGAGTAACTTTTCCTGAGTGTGCTAGGCACTGGGAAGCCATGCACTCTTACGGATCAAAAACTTTATTATATAATATATATAGGTACACAATTATGTGCACATGTAAAGAGGGTTTGCACTTGTGGGAATTTCAAATGAAAACAGCAGCACAGCTACAGTGGCAAGTTTTGTGGAGCCAGAAGAGAAACAGGCACTGGTGTGCCTTCTGAAAAGCATGCAAAGCAAAGCCTGCAATCAAATATTTCTTTTGTTGTTTTTGTTTTCCCCACTCTTTGAAGCAAAGAAGCAATCACTAAAGCTAACTATCTAAAAATATAATAGTTACATTAAGAAGCTCACTGAGTACTCTAACAGTGTTCACAGTTTGTTGGTGAAAAGTTACTCAGAACAGGTAGTTTTGCAATGATGCACTGAAAAAAGTCCATGATGTTTAGTGTCTCTCATATACATCAACCTGTGGAAGCTGCAGTGTTCCTGCTCGGGGCGGTAATACAAAACACACTGGATATGTGACTATGAGTTGGTGCTAGCACTCTGGTGACATTTCCACAGGATCAGCATTCTCTTTCTAACCAGTGCCATGCACCCTTTGAATCAAAGATCTGCCGTCTTCAACAAAATGGCTCTCCAGAACACGCCAGCCAGCTCCTTTAGGCTAATTCCTGAGGAATGACTGTTCCTGTTGCCCAGACAAGAGCGGGCACAAGCAGCACACAGCCCCACTCCCAGACGGCCCCATGTGACTGCCTGCACATCAGCAGCGCCTGTGGAGAAAGTCTGCGGCCTGGAGATCACTTATCACCAGCACAAGGGATGGTGACCTACCAGGGCGGTGGGGGATGACCCACAGCCTGCAGGCCAGGGGAAGGGCAGACGGGCCACGACAGCCCACACTGCTGCTGCCCTGCGGGAAGACTGCGCTGAACTGCAGTTTAATGATGGCTGCAGCCATCCCTGAGCAAAACTGGCCACGCTGAGTGGAGCTGCAAACTGCTTTTAGAGCCAGCTGCCTTGCTCACCAGTTCTGAGCTCCTCTGCAGCACTCACGTAGGCATGTGCATGTCCCTCTCAGGCAGAGCAGGCTCTCAAGAGCTAGCAGGGCATTGCAGGGCTGCTGGGGAATCCTGAATTACCCAGATCTGGGAACAGATGGGGTTCCAGACAGGAAAGTCATCTCAGTAACCTTCATCAGCACCTGAAAAGCCTTAAAGATCCTCTTTCCCAAAAGTGTTACTTGACAACCTCAAACTGCAGATTCCCACCCTCACGTCTGCTTTGAGCTAAGGGCTTGCTCATGTGTTTAAAATAATACCACTCCACCAAAGCAGTATTTCCCTTTGCCGTATCATTTCCAGCTGCAGATTCTCACCCAGCCCCTGTTTTGAGTTACACTTTAATAAATACACTTGCAATTGAAATCATCTTTCCTTTTTGTCCTCCCCATGCTACAGATTCCCACATTGACCCCTCCTTCAAGCCACAATTAATACATAATTTATGTATGAAATAAAAATCATCTCCTCCTCCTGCCTTACCCATTCCAGCTGCAGTTTCCTATTGCCATCCCTGCTTTGAGCCATGATTAATACATATGTTTAAAATAAAATAATAAAAAAGTAATCTCTACACTCTGCTCCCCAGCTGCAGGCTCTCATTCCTATCTTATCCTCCATTTCCAGCCCGCCAGCTCTCCCAGCACTACCTCCCAGTCAACGAGGAAGCTTCCCCCTCGCAGCAGCAGCAGCAGCAGCGTCTGAGGCACCTCTTTATGGCTCACTTCTATCTCCTTCAAGGATCAAACTCCACAGTGCGTGAGGCTGAGGTGGCCACAATCCTTTCTTACATCGCTAACACTTTAAGTTAGAAAGAAAAAAAAAAAAAAGCAGTAAGTTAACAGTCACTGGAACAGGGACCTGCTGGTGAGGGACACATCTGGGATTTTCTGTTCTTGCCCTCAGGGGTTTGCTGTGATGCCCAGCTGTGACAATAGGTTAAGCCTCTGATTCCGTTCTGCCTTATCAAAGATCTCCAGTTGAATAAAACTGAACGCATGTGACTGCATAGCCCAGTGCAAGGTTTGGCCTTGCTGGGCAGCCCATGGAACTCGTTCCAGGACCTGGATGATGCTTTACAGCAAGCTGACTAGGACAAGGATCCTGGGCCAAGGATCAGTAGCCTTCAGTAGGATGGGAAAGGGGCTGCCACTGGTGGTTCCAGGAGGAGAGGACAGCCTGTAGTCCTTCACCATTCTAGCAAGAATTGACTTCCAGACTTGCCAGTAGCTGGCAAGGTTGATTTCCAGAGCACCATTCAGACGGGACCAGGGTATGTTTTGACATTTACCTGAACTGACACCTGAAACCCCCCACACCACTAGCATCTCCAGATTTTTCCCCACCCTCTTCAGAAGCCATGAGAAAAACTTCTTGGGTGGGAAAAGTGAGGGAAGAGAAAGGGCCAGCAAGGGCCTGGTGTGGATTTTCAGTGTCTCTGAATCATGGAGTGGAGATCAGATATCCTGGATGCCATAGTCCTACAGTCCCAGCCAGCACTTCAGTGCCTCTCCACACTGCTGGTACAGTCAGTCTGTCTGTGCATGCTGACACAACGCTGACAGAAGAGCTTTATTCTGGACTGGGGGGTTTTCAGTGAGGCAAGTCTCACCACTGCTCACACAGCTGCTCCTCCAAGGGACTTGTGCAGAAAGAGCAGGACATGGGGCGCTCCTGCCCGGACCCTGCTGCATCCAGGACAACCTGCTTTCATCGCCGTCGTTAGCATTAATTGTTTTTATTATGGATACCTGCCTAACTTATTTCTGTTGAATTAAATAGTTTTCATATGGTACAGTTAGCGGAAGAAGCAGCTTGTTAGCTGAAAGCAAACGTCCTCCCTAAAGATGAAGCACTGTGAGGCAGCACGTGGACTGTCAGCCAGGTGACCTGGCCCTGTCTTGCACATGATGTATAATCTTATGCTCCCATTACTTTGATATATCCATTTAGCTCAGAAACTCATCAGGGAGGACCTTATCTCCTTTTGTATATTTGCACTATGCCTGATACATTAAGCCCTAAGTGTAAGTTTTGTACCTAGGGGTATTGCTATAAGAAACAAAATAACCATTGTTCAAAATCACAGGAATTTGGGATTCTGTTTGGTTTGCTCATTAAAACAAGTATCTAATAATAATAAAAAAATTAAAAAAAAACCCAAATATCTAAAATCTAAATTTGAAATCCATGTATTAATTGGCACCTCTGCCAAGGAATGTACTTTTTCTGATATAAGCAACCTTAAGATGAAAACAGTAGTAGAAGGAATGTGGAAGCAGATTCTGCTTCAGATACATTTCTCACTGCACCTCCTGGCACCAGGGATCAGCTTTTCATTTCTTAAAGCTAAATCCAGAAAAATATCCTCTGTTCCACTTGCCTCAGTGGATGTTGGAGCCCCTTCCAGGCATGCGGGAGTGTCAACAGTCCCGCCCTGTAAGCGTAGGAGCCCTGCTCTTCTCCACAAAACCACAGAGAGGAAGAATGGCGAGGAAGGAAGACGCAGTGCTGGGAGGGGTGGATGGGAACCCAGGAGATGCGCTCTTTTTTTGCTTAACTCATTAGTGAAGCCCTTGGAGATCTACTTGTGGAAAGTCCTGCAGAAAACGTTGGCATTGTTAATTAAAACTTTCATATTTTTCTTAGTTGGTAGGAGAGGAAATGCAGTGTCAGTTTTTGCTGTCTTGACACCTGTAAAGATGTTGGGCCATGACCCTGGTCCTGTACTTATCACTACCTGCCCTGTTTCTCTGAGAGGCCCTGCTCGCATCAGCTTTCAGTTCCTTATTCTGGGTCAGAAGTTTCTGTGGCACTTGTTTTAAACAGCATCACTTGCCTGAGAGCAGCTGGGGGCTGACAAAGGCAATGCCCAAGGCATGCAGACCTGGTGAAGCATATCCACATGTTACAAGGCACAGGCCTCTCTGGTTGGTTGCTCCTGGTCCAGTTGATAGGCACAACCGTCCAGCAGGACCTGAGCTCTGTGCATCCGATGGGACATCACCAAAGAGCAGGAGAGAAGTGCTGGCCCTCCACTGCTGGGTCCACACTCGCAGGGTCTCACAAACAGGCACATTTTCCACCTGCTCCCTGAATAACTTGGCTTGAAATTCTGCTTGAAAGCAAGTAACATATTCGGTCACATCCGTGTGCTGAGGACAGAGCAAACTCAGCTGGCTTCTGCCTTGGTGGAAGGTATGTTAGTAACGGGATGTCGCAGGCATGGCAGGGAGTGAAGCTCTGAGAACTGAGAAACTGGCTGTGGCTCATACCAAGTGTTGTTACCACAGTGAGTTCAGTTAACATTTACTCAAGAAGAATGATGGCTTATCTTAAATATTTAAATTTTGATTGTGTATGAAATGAGGGGGAGAAAAAAACAAAATGAAGTTGGGATTTAATAGCTGTTTTTGCAGCTTTTGAGGCATTTGTGAACACTTTCTGGATGATGGATAGTTCTGCAAATATGACTTTCCCAAGAAAATCAGTCCATTTTGCAGCTGTAATGAATCGTGATACATAGTAGTCCAAACACCGCTTGCCAGCCAGCTACCTTAAGACAAGATGCTAAGGGAATATTTTTCTTGATTAGATAATGGGCTGGTTGAAATTCCTTCAGCTTTACTGAAACAGAAGTTAGCAATTTCAGACATATCAGATGATGCATCAATTTTCTGTAAACAGAAGACTGTGCAACCCACTTTATTGAAAAGCCCTTTATACTGTGCTAGATTTAATCTCTCAATTTGAGAAGCAGCCCCATGAAATAAGATGTTTGCATGCAAAATCTCCCAGATTTCCAATGGAAATATAAAACAAAGAAGAGCATGTTCCCTTGGGGACTGCACCTATCTTGGATTAGATTTTCTCTGATGTTTTTGCATCATATTACCAATTGCTTCAGGGAAGTGAAACAGCAGTTTTCTTTCTTGAGAACAAAGGCTTGCAGAGTTAAAAAAAATGTTAATATATTTAAAGCACTTTTGCCCACTGTTCTTTCTATTACTCTGAGAATTGTGGAGAAAAAAGGTATCTTATTGTATTATTTTGTCATCTATGTTAATGACATTTGCATTTAAGGCTACAGCCTGAGAATTCTGTAAAGGAAAATTATTTCTAAATAAGCACTTTCTGTTTCCAATGCAAGATGATGTTTTTACTACTAATAGAACTCCGACAATGCAGAGATGGCTCCATAATCCACCAGAATCATTAAAGCAATAGGTTTGGGGTTTTTTTGTTTGTTTGTTTTTAAATTCAGTGGATTTTGTAAAGGATTCACTGGCCACCCATACAATGTATAAAAATTTTGTAGAAAGTTTTGGAGACCTTAGAGCAGAATTACGCTCCCTATCCTAGATCTCATTTCTGACATCTTCCCTTCCTTGCCTGAGTAGTTTTCCCATTGTTAGCTATAACTGGTATTAAACCAGTTGTAAGAACACTCAGTGCTATAGGTTTTGCTCATATGGTTTGTCCCACAGAATGCAATCTGCAGATATCATGGGAGGGAGCAGCATTAAGGACATTCAGTAGTTCTGCTCCTGTTTGCTTCAAGGGAAGCATTTTGCTTTTGCTTTGCTTAATCACTGTAGCAGGTAGTTATTATGAAATTAATTAATAATTTAAAAATCTTCATGTATTGATAAATAATTTAAGAAAGCAGGCTTTGTCTTTTCTGTTTGGACAATGCAAATTAATAAAGCTCTTTACTAAGAGGTAGTTCTTTTTCCCACAAATAACAATGATCTAGAGATGTTACATACACACTTCAGATAGAAAGACTCACTTGACTCACTTTGCTGTTCACAGCACTCAGTGTTTTCCTGAGCGTGCTTTAATCCCATCAAGTGTTAAAATGCTTTCAGATAAAGGCTTTAAAAAGGTGTTTTTAACAGATCATTCCTTCATCTCAATAAGAGATTAGCAAGAGGTGCCATGATTTAAAAATAGATTAAATAAAACCCATGAAATTAGAGAGTCTGGGAATTTATATTTGGCCTTTTTAGGATACTTAGTGAAACAGGGTACATGCAATGATTTGGAAAAGTGTCCGAAGGAGGACCTTTTCTGTAGGAAGCTCATTTGATAGTAGAACTTGTGGCCTCAGAATGGTAAGAAAGCAAAGCAATGAATAATTTGGGGGAAAAAAAAAAAATTGGTCATTTGAATGGCAAGAGTTTCTGGATTCCTGATTAAGGATATTTAAAGTGAAAACAACAGAGTATACCTACAATTCATCTGGTCATAAACAAACAGCCAATTCTCAGATCTGAGTAAACACCCCCAACAATGAGATTAGTCTGCATGCAACCTCAGAAACATTTCATTTTTTCATCTGTCCCAGAAAACACCAAATTAATCTGTATATTATACTAGTATACTAGTTCTGTATACTATACTAGTATACTAGCTCTAAAGAAACAATATATGTGGTGACTTTACATTTTGACAGGTCAACATTGACTGAAAAGGTTTCATATCTCTTCAAGTTATTCTGAATCAAAGTAACTAGATTGTAAACACAATGCAAGTAACCCCTCTGAAAAGATGATATGAAATACCTTCCTGGAAGTCATATGGAATCTCCTTCATTTTTTAAAAAAGGCTTAGCAAAGGACAGAGCTGGAATAAATCTTACGTCTAAGCATGAAAGAGATAATTTGGGAACACAGAGGAGTCACAAACTGAAGCATAATAGACTTGAAGGCAGTGCTTGGGTTGGCACGGTGGAAGGTTATTAATGATGATACAGTTACATGTTTATTTCTCTTCAAATTTTACTCACCTGCTGTTAAGTTACAGTCACCAAGATTGTTCTTGAGGCATGCCAGTGCTATCATTACTGCTCCCAGTTCACAGACTAATTGGGAGAACAGAATGGAGCAGGAGGGGGAAGCAAATACCTACTTCCTTACTCTTAAATTCTTTGCTAAGATGTCACTTCAGATGTGTCACCTCATTTGCAGTATAACAGGAAGCATCACCTGTTCACTGTCTAGTTTGTTCCCTTCTTCCTTATGAAACCATAAATTGCAATCAGAACAACAGATTTATCGAATGGTTAAATTAATTCACTTAACCAGCAGGCTGTATAAGACAAAATACGCAGACAGCACTCAGTAAGACAATACACTAGTTAGGAAAAAAAAAAAGGGGGGGAGGGAGAAACCAAGCCACAACATCATGGGTAAAGCAGTAAAGGCACCAATTCTATTGCCCTAACATGAGGAGATTTAAATTTCAAAAGGTCAAGGAATGCATTACAGCCTACTGCAGAAAGTAAGTGACATAACAGAAAAGAACTGATTAGAACTTTCTCTGTTTGTGTTGCTGGGAAAAAAAAGACATCCTCTTAGATCTCCAGACATGGAGAGAAGTGCTGGAAGTCTGTCAATCAATAAATCAGATAATCTTCTGATAAGTTGCTCAACTAGTTGTCTACAACCCATGTAGATTAATTATTTGAGTGAAACTTCTGTTGATGCAAAGTAAATCAAGGAACAAGGAGCAGAATTATATTTCATGTCTGACATATAAAAGGCAACACCACTAGTAATGACTGCAAAGGCACCAAAAATTTTTGTACAAAGCAATATATAAATGTAGCCATCCTATTGCTGTGCAGACATTCCTAGGTTTATATCCAGTAAGTTCCTGCAAGTAGACAGCAATAAAGATCTTTGCAGCGTTTTCCCAAATGGTTAACATGAAACTCTACCTGCTCCTTATAAAATCCTTTTGAAGAACATCTAAAGTTCAATTTAAGAGCAGCATAGTTCTGCTCTGCATTAATTGCCCTTCATTTCCCCAGAAATGGCTTTATGTTTCAATGTCCATATGTAAAAAACGTGTGGATGGCTGTGAAATTGGTGCATGTGTGTTTGTATCTGATAAATACTTGACTAACTGATACATATTTATTATAACAAACTCTGTATATAATACAACACCGCTACCTGTATCTAACATGATATCCAAAAAACTATGAAGAAAGAACTGGAGTCTTCATTTTGTTATTGCTAACATTAGACCCGTGGGAGGAGTTCACTTTAGTTGACCTGGGGCCTCAGCTTTTCACTATGGGTCCTTACTCCCTTCATAGTCCATGGAGAAAAATACATATTTTTAGTACACACTTCCTGAAGTAGACACCTTACATGGACCTTATGAATCCCTCCTTGGAAGGGCCTGCCTCTCACTAAGTTCTCTAAGAGAGTCCAGACAAGGACACCAGAAGTGCTACCAGCTCAAGTAGTCATGGTGACCACCTATGTAGGATGTGACGAAGTCTGCACTGGGGTCATGTTACTAGAGATCTGATCTTCCACAAAAGAAAAAAAAAAACCAAAAAAAAACCAAACAACAAAAGAGAGCTGGGCATTAAATACTCAGACCTGTATAAAGTTAAGTCCTCTTGAAACTCACTGTCCCAAATTAGTGATTGATTGATTGATTTTTTTTTCAGCCCAGTCATAATTTCCTCATCTGTAAAATGGAGATAACAGTACCTATTCTACCTATCAAGAGCAGATAGTACTGTTGCATCTCATACTTCAAATATCAGTCTCAACATCTGTAAAACAATGTATGCGTTTCAAGACCAGGCTGGATGGAGCTTTGAGTGGGAGGTGTCCCTGCCCATGGCAGGGGGGTTGGAACTAGATGATCTTTAAGGTCCCTTCCAACCCAAACCATTCTATGATTCTATGAAATACCCACACAAGTCGTGTTCTCATAACAGCCCACAAGTGAGCCCATAACAATTCTGTACCCACTGCAGGGGCTGATACGTATTAAATAAGGCCTGAGGCTCCATCTCACATGGGGCAATAAAAATAAATAATGTATGCTTCTTTGAATTGTAAGGCATCACAAAGGAGTGATGCTATCAGAAGACTAGAATAACAGGCAGGCAACGGACCTCTTAAACATCGGTATTAAATATAGTGCACTGCACATAACATCACATATTTGTACATATACCCATTTACATAAGTTTTTTGTCTTATTCTACACTATGTCATGGCTTTTACAATGCAAATGAAGTAAGAAGAGCTTGAGAGGAATTATATCTAAGATAGTCCTTGGCTGAACATGATTGCACAAGTAAATCGAGCAAAAAAGCTCTATTTGTCTAGCCTCTCATCATGATTTTTTTAAAAGACAGCTAATTGCTGCTGAGAACAAAATACCACCAATATTCAACCCTCTAAGTATGGGGTGAAAAGAGGACATCAGAACACATCTTATTAGGTTTCAGGTTTTCAGCAGTGCTATGGAGATGTACTACTCAGTTGTGGGGTATTTACCTACATCACCCAGCACATTCCTCTGCTGTCGGACACAGCAAATATACATACAGAAATAGCACAGCTCCCTGCCTTAGAATAAGGAAAGCACAGCAAGCCAGAGCAAAAATCCAGACTGATATGATCAAAATTTTCATACGTGCTGGTATGTACTCTCTCCTTCCCTTCCCTTCTCCCCGTGTCATCTTCTCTTAGGTTCAAGGCATCGGATAAAGCATGTTTAACTCTTGGGCATCCTTATCTTAGGCCCGTTGGAACAAGATGGTTTTACTGTAGCTGAATTTCATCTCTGCTGTGAGGAGTGCAATTCTCACTTCAAACTCCACATGACCCTCTCCAGTGCATACCATCAGGCCTCACTAGGTTATCTGCTGCTCCTCTGGGCTGCTTTTCCCTTTGCATCATATACTGTAAGATAAAAATGAATGACATGTGTTAAAAGAGCACGCAGCTAAGTTGAAGGGACACAAATGTATGAGATCATGTAGGATTTCTGAAAGGATGACTGAGAGAGAACTCTTTTCAAGCATCTGGTTGCTATGATAAAAAGCAAGTTCTCCCTATCCCTTTGCTGTAGATATGATCTCATTTCAGGTGGTTTAAGAAATCATCTCTAAAATGTAATTAGGTTAGAAAAACATGCACACTCAAACCTAGAGGTTATGGAAGCACAGCTTGGGTTTCTGGTGAAGTACAGCTGGAAAAAGCAGAGGCAATATCACATTCCTCATCTGGTGATGTGGACGTGTCCTAAGATGCAGCAGTGCCGGAAAGGCAACATGGGACTTGAGTAGCTGTATGCACCCAGGCACTGCAGCCCTGCTTGCTAAATATTATTGTGTGTTCTTCAGGGACACCTCTCATGTCCCTTCTATCCACATATCATATTTTCTAACTCACAACTTTCCCAAAGTCAACTGCAACCAAGAATCACAGTGACATTAACAGGACTTGTCTCAAAGGACAATACCCAAAAAATTGGAGACTTATAGAGGTGACCTCTGGTTTTGGCCAGCCAACTCCTGTTGCCTTCCCTAGGACTTCAGGGCACAGGAACAACTATTTTTTTTCAAGGCTGAGCATCTTGAAAAGCAAGGTTCTTCAGTTTATACCTCAAAACACAGAAGTGCTAACAGCAGTATTTCCACTGGGGTGGGTGACTCCTTTCTAAGGAGTGGAAGCTGTGCATACATAGCTGCCTATACACATGTGGTAAGAGACCACATATTGCTGGGCTTCTTTCAGCAGCTGTTCATCTCCTCGAAGGTCCCAGCAGAAAAGTGTGACAGAAAATACCCTATCCATCCTCTGTTTAGGACTACATTATTCTAGGACATTAGAAAAGCCTTAGACATAATGAAACTAAGAAAAAAGATCTGGAATATTAAGATCACAATACGTACAACCTTGCATAAGTACACTTGCTAAGGTGACCGGAGTCTTACCACCAAAATTCAAATGCTCATGGGTGCAATCACTGATACAGAAGGATTTTGCAAATTAAAAGCACTGTAAAATGCACAGAAAGAAATTTTTGGTTGTTTTTAAAAAACACATAGAAGTAGCACACCAAGCAAGGCTTTTTCTGTCCCAGTTTGTCTTCTGATGCTCACGCTGGTAAGCAATGGAACACTCAAAGCTGAATGTTGCGTTGTGCAAGAAAGGTTCTCACAGGCATCGTTCAATAGTCTGCCAGGTATTTCCCATCTGAAAAAAAATTATAACTTTCCATACCTTAGGATATGTGTGGTTTATATATATGTCAAATAAACACTCAGCCTTGCCATAATTAGGCTTTCTCTACATTATGAAAACTGCATATGTTGATTTGTAGTTGCCTCTAGTAGTGTGACTTGCAGAGAAGAGATACAAAGCACTGGATCCTTAATTTAGCCAAATGTAAAATGTAAGCACACTTGCCCTTCAAAGACACGAAGTTTTCAGCTGCATAAACTACGATCATCTACAATGAACAGATCCTGTTGCATCTGGAAAAAGATTAATTCTCTGACATGGAACCCTGAATTTCTGTTGAACTTATAACCGTTGAAAGATTCTTTCTAGTATAAACTTGAGATTGGCATATGAGTACTGTGGATTACTGTGTAAAGTCCCAGCTGGAACAAGTATCCAAAGGTATTGTTAACTGACTCACACAGGAAAAAAAGGAGAACCTGGTAAAATACTTCATTCATTTATAAAATAAGAGCTAAATTCTTATCTCTACCAGTGACCAGCCCTGAATTCAATACAGTCACACAGGTATAACTGAAAGGAGAATTTGGCCATTTGTAGAAACAATAACCCTAGGAAGATTCTATTTGATTATTTCTTAGCAAGACGCAAAGTAAAGAATTACTGTGGTTTTTGGGGTTTTTTTATAACAACAGATATTATTGCCTTTGACTTTTAAGCACAAAAAATGTAAGAAACAAGAAAAAGAGCAGAGCTTGCATATAAAATCTGAATGAAAGTAGCTGCTTTCCCTTTTTAATAATTTATGGGATTGCATCTTAGACTTTTAAAGATATCCACTTGATTAGACACAAAAAAGATTGGAAGAAAACTATCAACAAAGAATCAAAGCAGTCAAAATTAAAAAGACGTTTCCATCCTCTGTCCTACTTAGAGTCATATGACCCACCAGGTATAAAACAACATAATTCCATTGAGATGAAACAATCTGGACCGGTTTCTTTTAAATGGGCAATACTGTGAAGCATGATGCAAGCAGTAGCAATAGATTTCATTGCAGGGGTGGCTTTTAGATCCCTAGTATATAGCCAGTTAGTGATCAATTAAGTAGTTTAAACAGCATGTGACTAGGCTCAGGTTTTCTTGATCAGTATATAAACCCTACGCAAACCATAGGAGTTACTAAAAACTGAGACTAAATATCAAGAACTACTGAAGGTGCAAGTCAGCAAGGAAAAAACTTAAGTTCTTGTTTTCTTTTCAATATATGTTTTGGTGGGCTTCTTCAAAGGGTGCTACCGTCAAAGAGTGAACCTCGTAGGAATCTGTTGTTATTTCTAGCACCATTCAACTGCCAGTGGCTGTGCTTCAGGTCCCAGCGATAATTTTTAAGTTATGAAGTAGCTTGCTTGCTGATTCCCCCCCATATGAAGATAGGCTTCTTAAATGTTAGTCTTGCATGACAGTCTTATTCAATTAAAATAGGTTCTGAAGTATACATGGACATGCACACCCCTACTGACAATGCTGCATGCCTGCGTGTGTCAGTGTGAAACACACACGTGCACACACTAAAGTCTGCATGTATTGATACCAGGTCTGAGTTTGTACAGGATTTTCAGCCATGAGATAGCTGCTCACGTTGCAGCTGAAAAATCTCATCATTTTCCACAGTGACAGTGACGTAGAGTTCCCAAGTGTAAGATGATACCACAGATACTACAGACTACTTGGCATGGGAAAAATCTGGGCTTTCCCTGGTACCGAACAAAGTATTTCAGGAAATGCACAGAAAGGCAGAAGCATAGTCACAGAATATTTTTTTGTCCATTCAGTTCTTATTTAGCTGTTTTAAATCTGATATTAATTTAGTGATTGTTTCAGATATTTTACTCCTCAGTTCACTAGCCAAAATTAACATCCTTGTGGGCCAATACTCCAGCCATCCCCATGCCTACAGCAAGCATCACCTCATCCAGATGTTCCCTGCCAAGAGCAGGCATAATATGTGTGGAACAGGGGTACATGTTGCATTTACCTTAATTTATAATTAGTCTTCTGGATGACAGTGACCATATCTCAAACATTAATAGCCTCTATTGTATGATCACCAGTATCAATCACAGCTGTTCCATAATGAATCTCATAAAAATATTCAATCAGTGATGGAGAGGGCCTTTGAGATCCACAGAATGAGTTTCACATGTTTGCAGAGTTCTCTGAGGTAGGCTGCAGCTCACACAAGGGAAACTCTACCAGGTGTTTGCAGTTTCATGCCTGCTACATAAGTAATGTAACCCATAAAAAGGATTTTTTTCTTCCCCTCCCTCAGAGTAACTCAGCCAGGGGAAGCAGAACAAATAAGAAGATAAAGAAGCACTCTTGGCAACGGAAATTTTGACCAATAGGGGTGAAATCCACCTTAGTGCTATAGCATTCAATAGAGAAAGTCTAAAAGAGGTTGTTTTTTTTTTTTTCTGTGGAGGAAGGCTTGAGGTGTTTTAAAGGTATAAGAATGCATGAATATAGAATCTGAATGCTGAAAAACATAATGTGTCCAACTTTGTGACTGAAATACTCAGTCTTTTCCCAGGTTTTTCAGACTATTTTCTCTCCTGTCTTGCAGACAACATCTTAAATTTAAATAAATACATCTAAACTTCCATCCTGCTGGCCTTGGTGTCTCAAGCTATGCGTCACATTACTTTCTCCTTAAATGCTTCCCTTTACTGAAATGCATTATACAAAACCTCACATTCTTTAGCTATACCATGGGGACAAATGTCTCTGGTTTGAAGACAGCAACGGGGGTGTGTGTTGGTCCTCTATACTACTACCCAGTAGGTAAATGGCTTTTAATGCACAGCAGGGCAAGGGTCCAGAAGGTTTCAGAGTTTTTTCAACAAAGTTCCCCTCCAGAAATTGGGACTATGTCCACTTTGTAGCCCCATGCTCTAATCCCATGTTGCAAATTGCTTTCAGGCCACATGCCGTCATATTTTTCCTTTATGCAAGTCTTCTTTTCCCTAAATGCTATTTTTCCTGTGATTGTTCCATGGCTCTGACAAGGAATGTTACCCCTTTGCGTCAGTGTATTTGTATTAGTGTAGGTGTAGGATCCATTCCATCTGTGCTTACAGACATGACAACCAGCAAAACTTATAAGTCAGTTATCTCATTCCTTGTATCTGCAAAACGAGGCCATTACACAGCAGCTCTTTCTCATGTGAAAGCTGCCTATGAGTAGTTGTCCCATTACTCACAAGGGTGAAAAAACCAAAACGAACAAAAACCAGCAGGGCCAAGCCCTGAGAGGGAAATCCCATGAGAGAAAACTGTCTTGTTAATGTTTCCATTGGCAAACCAAGGCACCTCATGAGCAGCTTTCTGTGGTAATTGAAAGTATCTTATTCCAGAGACAGGTGAGGATGTAAAATTGGAATGGATTAGGGTGGGGAAAAAAAGTTAGCCTATATTTTTTGAGCCTCAAAAGTACTTCTGGGCAGTGGACACCTTTGTTGCCTCCAAATGTGCACATCCCGAGATAAAAAGGCTTTGGCAGAGCGGCCGTGGCAGAGTACAGTCGGGGCGTCAGTCAGACATTCCTCTTTGATTCCCTGCCCAGTTCCAGTTAGCCTCCAGCAGTCTGAGGCCAAGGGACAGCCATAATTTGTGGCAGCTGAACACAGTGATCAAGGCACCATATGGCAGCTGGGAGAAGCCAAGTCGGGCCATTGCCTTCCTCTGCCCTGGGATACCCTTTGCAGTGGTGGGAGGGAAACTCTGGTCCCACAGGGATGCTTCCCAGGCCCTGTGTAGCTCCAGCCCTGGGCCCTGCAAGGTGTCTGAAGTGGACTGAGAAGGGCTTGGCACTAATATCCCTCCACACATCTCCCCAGGCATACCCTCCAATATCCAGAGAGTCTACAAACCCAGACTCCTCTGCAGAAATCTCCCATGGAGCTAAATGCACTTCTTAAAAAACATTAACGTAACCTTTTCATAGATGAGCCAGTAAGAACACTAAAACTATAAGTGACAGGGCACAATAAATCACAATATGACACTCTGAACACCCTTTAAGCTCTTTTGGTTGTATTGCAGGATGCAGAGTTGTGTGGGTTTAAAAAAAAAAAAAAAAAGTATCCACATGTAACCTAAAACAACAGCAGTAGAAGAAAAAGTCCAAATCTTACATGTGAAAACAGGTTTTCCTAGACATTTTAGTCTGAAAAGACCAAGTCTACCTTTCTAATAGGGCCAGACACAAGAACAACTTTATTTGTTGCTTCAGACATATTCAGCAACGTTCCAAATTAGCTTAAACTGTTACGTAATGCAAGGTTCAAAAACCATTACCTCTTTCATAAAGCAATTCATAAACCTCCAACTGAATAGTGCATTCATGTATTTCATGGATACAGAACCCAAGAAATAGAAGTCTAAAAAATTCTTGTATTCAATGACAGGATCAGAACATTTGTATTCTCTTTAGGAGGTTACAAATTAAATTCTCAGACTGTACACAAAACTCAACAACTATTTTCACCCATTTCTTGCCTTCATCCTTGAAGGTCATTTGGATCATGAGCACAATGAGTCTAACTTTTTTTCTAAAATTGTTCAGCTCACTCCTTTTAGGGGTTCATTAGTGTTTAAAATCTAATTAATTTTTTTTTAATGAGCAAAATTTATCAGATCTACTATGGCTCACCCTCTGATACCTGTAGGTTTTTCTAAGTGAAAAAACCTACTATCAGGTATCAATGAGTCAGCGTGACTTGCATGCAAAGAGAGAAACCCCTTACTTCATCAGGTTTACACTTGCACTTTTGGTCTCAATTGAGCAGCTAACTCTCCCTCAGAAGACCTTGCTGGCTTCTGGGAGATTTCCCTTGCAGTGGTTTTACCCAAGGCTCCTTACAGACAGGGAAAGTTTTCCTGGTAGCTTCAAGATCTTCTGCTGCAGACCTTTGCTTTTACAAAGCCTGGCACTCATTCTGGATAAAATATGTGACAATGTGTAATAGAAAATACATTTGGTCCCAAAGATATTATGCCACTGAAAAGCAGCTGAATCCTTTCCTTTACTAGTTGTCAGTCAGTCCGTATCTTGCAGTTTGAAGCTGCAAGGGCAGCTGATAAGTCTGTAGCTGCAGTGACATGAAACTTTGGATATTACTCAGCACTAAGAGCTACACAAACAAAAGTTGAGAGCAGTGGTGAGCACCATACCCAGCTCTAAAATCTGCCACAGTAATTAAACCTTACATCACTCCTCTCTCCTGGCTAGAGCCACAAACCCATCAGTTAAGCATGGGGCTACTGGGCCCCCCTCTTGCACCCTACCCCTCCCCAAGGGGACAAGGAGAGGCTGTGACTGTCCAGCACCAGGAAAGGGGTGGTGGGATCAGGGAAAAAAATTCTGGTAGAAAAACAATGTGGGGCAAGGATGGGCTTGCCTTGGTAGTACAATGAAAGACTTACCATCTATTATTGTAATGAGATTTTGTTGACAGATTAGTTTGGTGCTGTTGAACCTCAGGCGCTCTCTGCCTCTCTGTGTCTCCCCTGGTTTTTATTGTGCTTTTTCTCAAGGTTTCCCTTTCAGGGTGCAAGGGGAGGATGTGGCAGAGGCGCAGGAGGAAGGCAGCCTGCTACATCCACCCTTTGTTAGCGGGAATGTCATCAGAGGATGATTTAGGTGCAGGAACCTGAGGATCTGTCAGGACTCAGCTGCAGTGATCAGTTGTTCATGGGGTACACTGAGATTGTAACAGAGAAGTCACCAAGGTCCTCTTGAGTACCAGTGCTAGGACAGATAAAGAGGAGAACTGTTCCTCTTTAGGAACTTTGCTGAATTACACCAGCCAATACACTGTCCATCAGGAAGAATACACCCCATGTACAGGGTCAGATGCGGTGTGATTTCTATCAGTGCAAACTAGAGCCATGTAACGGCAACCAAATGGCAGTACTTTGAAACTGCAGTGGTGGACCTTAGGGCAAGATAAGACCTACAGGTCCGAAAAGGGCAGAAAGGGGGAAAATACGCACAGAGTGGTACGTGACGGCAGAATGGAGCGTTTCTGAACAAAAAGAGATAATGAGAGAATGCACTGCACCAGGATGACGTGTTGGCAACTTTTGAAATAGAGAGTGGAAATGGTTAAATTATTTTAGTTCCCTTTCTGGTCCCTTTGAGTATCATGAATATTATAATCAAGAGATTGATAATTTGGATATCTTAGCAGAACAGAAATACAAAGTCCCAAAAAAGTGTTAGATTGTATCAGCGTGGAAATCCCACTAACGGGAAATTTCAAAGATCTCCAGACAGATCCTTAACTGCTTCTGTGGCAGTTACGGTGCTCCCTTCTGCAAGATTACGCTCTGTTATTTAATTTAAAAAAATATCTCTGCTAATAATTAACGGAGATTTGTATCTGAGAAAACGATCTCACTTGTTAGGTAGGAGGAGATCAAAACTTTGCACAGTGGCAATCCCAGGGGACAAAGGGTGGCAGCTCCCCCGCTCCACAGTGTCTCATCAAGCTAATTCACAGTGTCATGGGCAGCAGGAACCCACAGGTGCTAAGTACAACCTCCACTGGGCACTTTGTGACTGAGCCTGTCCTCAACAGATTCTCCTGAACAATCTCACAGGGGAAGGGAGTTTAGAAACCCAGTATTCAAAATGACTGCTGTTTAACTAAACCAAGCAATTAACAAAACAACCCACTCACTAATCAAACTGACCAAAAAGCAAAGATACCATTAGGCTCCCTACATGTCTTACAATAGCAAACTTCCTGCTCTGCCAGAGGGGGATTCTTCTCATTGCTGTGAAAGGTAACAGATACAGGGAGATTTTCAGCATTTCATCCATAAGCATTAACAATTACACCGCTACTGAAAAAGAATATAGTGAGAGGGGAAAAAAAGCGAAGCAAGTCCTCAAAATAGACATTTTTTCCAAGCCACAAATGGCAGGTCAGCTTTCCTTTTAATAAGCATTCTGAGTTGAATTGCCAATGCTGCTGTTGCAAATTTCTGCCAAATTTCTTCTGAAAATTTTACTCAATTTTTAGTCTACCAAAATCCTATTCACTTCAGTTGGAGTTTTATTGGCATTGGAAGTGAATGAAAAACCTGAGCAAGGACTTTGGAATGTGGTTAAGATATTATATGTCTTTGCATGTGTGTTTATTCATTTTCAAACACTATTTATACCCTTTGGAAGCAAGAGAAAAGAAAAAAAGAAAAAATAAAAAGAGGGAATGTACTATAGGTTAGTTTAACAAAACAACAATGATTTGCATTGCTGCTGACAACTATCTTCACTCTCCAGTGCTGAGAAGTGCCAGATGGCGAATTTGGAACAGTCAGCAGCAGAAAATGCAACCATCCCAGGTTCAAGGAGTCTCTGAAAGGAGGATTTGGAAACTGGAAATCCACATAAGGATACAATCCAGAAGCAGATCTCACTTTTATTGAAGAGGTGGCTGCAGGTAGTGTGCAGTGCCTTAAGAGTGCTTTAAGGTCTCTGTTCTATTATTTGTCTCCATTCAGCTTCTGAAAGGAAGGAGGAAAAACCTCTTTTGTGTGCATATAAATGTAGGGGATTTTGAAGAAGACACTGACAACACAGAAGTCAGCTTAATAAATAGGCACGTGTATCACTGCAAGAAGGAACCTGGAGCAGAGTTCAAATTCAGTGTTTGTGGGACAGACTCAGTGAACATTTTGGTTATATGCTGCCAAAACAAGCATTTCTCACTGACTGGTGCTTTCTGAGGGATTTCACACCTACACATTTTAATGGGAAGGAGTGGTGACACATCTGGCCAGCCAGATCTGGGTTAGAGTGACCAGCTAGGACAGCTACATCAGGGAGGCAACCTATAAAACTGGCCTGAGATTCAAGATCCTTGTTTCTTTCTCTCAACAGATTTGACGTGAATATAAGACAAAAGCAATGGTGTGTGGTATTCATGTCCTGCAACTCTGGATATCTAGCTAGTTATCCAGGAGCCCTCTATTCCCCCTAACACTGAGAGGCAGACACATGAACTAGGGGACTCACTTCATCTTAAGATGCACGTCTAACACACTGGGTAAATCCCACCTTTATGGTACAATTTTTTCTTGACTACACTTGTGTGTCTGCACACCTAGCCTTTAGCTGACATTTGAGTGCCTAAAGAGACATATCACATCATTGTAAGCACCCTAAGTTGTCCTGCTTGGCCTTGTACTACCTCTTCTGGAAGGGCACAAGTCTCTTGTAGATTATCTGCTTGGGCTCTGTCTTTTAAAGAAGGATTTTCATTACATTTGCCAGTCCTGTCCAAATGTCCTCAATACTTCTGGGCAGTGGTACAAGGCATGCACTTGGTGGGGGAGCAATTACCAGGTAAAAACAAGACCATTTTGTGTTATCAAAAAAGTTTTGCATTAGAAAAAAGACAGAAAGACAACATATCAGAGCAAAGGTCCATTGAGCTCACTATGCTTTTTCCAGCTGTGGTAGTTAGATGGATGCTTAAAGATGAGAAAGAACAAGACAGGCATGTATGAAACTTGCCATTAGTCATCTCTCATTCTCCAACTATTTTCATTTTGCGAGTTCTTGATTAAGATGTGGTGCCTGTGGATTTAATAATCCTCACTGGGTTTCTCTTCCAAGAACATGTTCAGTCTGCTCTTGAACTCAAACTGACTTTTACCAAAAACAGAAGCAAAAGGAGACAAACATCCTGCCTTCCCCTACCACCTAGAAGTACAGAAATGTATCAAAAAATAGAGAAAGTCCTCAAAGACCATGTGATCATTGCTGGCTTAGTGAAAGATAAATAGAGTGACAGAGCAGAAATAACTTCAAAGTATTTTCTGCTAAAAATGGTGTTGGGATGGGTTACAGGTAAGGCTCGTAAACATCCATGGATTCTCAAATGATCCCAGGAAGACTATACTAGTTCTTGGTCTGGAAAATATTAGACTTTTTCAAGTTATGAAGAACTATAAATAATTACGTTAAGATCTTTTTATATCCACGTTAAGCAATGAAAATAGGTTATTGCACTATAGCTGGAAAATCAGATTCTTCAAACACGCTGCATGCCTCCTTGCTAGTCCTTCAGTAAAAACCACATCTTTGAAGTAATTTTTCATTATCAGTCTTTACAGTAGTACATTCTGCTTCTCTTAATTTCTCCTGTTGATCCCAAATTTAAAATGCATTCTTCCAAACCTCATCCATAACTGTAAGATTTACAGTTGTATTTACATTTTCTTATTGTTTCATAGGTTCATCTATCAAATAAATTTTGATTTGAAAATATGGGAGGAAAATATCTTTTTCCGAGTATAAAATTTATTTGTAAAAATGGTGCTGAGATAGGCAATGATATTGATATGGAAATCCCACGCAGCAAGTACATTTAAACAAAGGCTGGGAGAACATCTTGGTATCGTAAGGCAAAATATATTGTAGGAATGGTGATTATTTCAAGACCATATGTAATAAACTCAGGAAATTCATAATGAATATGGGAACAGGCTACAGAAAAGTTCAGTGAGAGAGAAATCAACCTGATAATGATCTCAGGGCACAATGATTTTGCCTATTTTTTCCTCTTACTGTTGCCATTAAAAGGCAGAATTCAAATTACAAGAGAAGATGGTAAATTAATTACTTGGACAAAAAAAAGTAAAATCGGAGTCCTGCTAAGTAACAATACTTAGTGATTGCCTTATGATGCAGCTGAAGATGCAAGAGGCCTGGAATAAATTGCAGCACCTCTCCAGAGGCTGGTGTTGTTCCTAATATCAGAAACTTTATTTCAGTTGTTATCTGGCCAGACTTCTAAGTCATTAACAGTTGTGCAAAGCCAAAATAACTCCTCTGGCACTTCTACACATACTCTTTGAACTCCAGGGGCGTAACAATATGCCCAGGGACCTTTCACAGGATAAGGTTTTGGCTCTCTGGTGGTCAGGACATCAGAAGATACTGAACAGGATAGCAGTAGGAACTGAAAAGACTTTGGTAGATGTTTTCATATATTTACTGAGTTCAGGAGTGGTCTCTGAGGAAAAAGGATGACTAATACATAATGTCATAACTTTAAAAGTGAACCTATAGAGACATAGTAGGAAACTACACACTAGTCAGTTTGACATGAGTTGTGACCAAAAGCCTTTGAAAATCTTTTAAGAGTCAAAAGGGAGAACATTTGGAAAAGCGCAGATTAACTGAAAATAGCCAGTGTGGCTTCAGGAAGGGGAGGTCATCATGGCTCACTAGCAGAGGGGAATTCTTCACGGATGTTACTGCTGGGCTAGGCAAGGGGCTACAGTGCACCATCACTGGGGCTGGGCATTCCTCAAAGCAATCTGACAAGCCCCACAGTGGTAATTAATGGGCAAGGCATGGAGTTCACGGAACTGGAAGAGACTCCGCACACTCAGACTGAATATGGGCTAAAGGAGAGACTACAAAAGATGACCTAAGGTGGAAAATCTTAAAGGTGAGAAATAAAAACTTGAGATGGCCTGCATTATTAAAAAAAAAAAAAAAAAAAAAAAAAAAAAAGGAAAAAAAAACAAAAATGTGAGAGGAAGGCTTGTTTTTGATTCAACAGGAAGTAACCAAAATCCCCAC
>JANHGN010020741.1:0-25039 GCA_024605025.1 Megaceryle maxima | reverse complement strand
AAAAAAAAAAAAAAAAAAAAAAAACAAAAAAAAAAAAAAAAAAAAAAAAAAAAAAAAAAAAAAAAAAAAAAAAAAAAGGGAAAGAACACAAAAATGTGAGAGGAAGGCTTGTTATTGATTCAACAGGTAGTCACCAAGATCCCCACATCCCTTTCTTCACAACCTTGCAGTCATATAGGATAGCACCACCTTGCCAAGTATTTCAAAGTCACTGGGAAATAATAAACCCCTCAATGCACTATAAGTTAGGTAAGGATTGCTATGGCCTCTTCATACAAGAGGGAAAACAGAGGCACCACAATATTAAGGTCTTGCACAAGCTCACACCTCCTTCTTGAGGTGTCTGGCATGTCAGCAGTGCTCCCAGGAAAAAAGCAAAACCTGGGAGTAGGATCCTGGCAGGTAAGTAAAAGGGAAAATGTTTTGTCAATGCTTTGTTTTAAAATAAACATGCTTCAAATCTGGAGGCAGACCTTGTGAGACGAGAGAATGATGCTGATTGATTCTTCCTGTGGATCTGCCCATGGAAGCCTACTCTCTTCCCTCCCCGGAGAGCTCTGGTGAGGTCCCCAGTGCTGGGAGCAATCAGGCACCAGAAGGTGATTCAGATTGACTTCTCCCAGGTTCATTCTTGCAGCAAGATATTTTCAAAAATCACTAGCCTTTATCTCCTGGTACAAATGTATTCTATCCACCCGAGGTTTCAAAGACAGAGATGGAAATAAAGCCACAGTGCAACTGCACCTCACCTAATTCACAGTCAAGAAACTCAACTGAAAGCCACTCCTACCACACAAAAATGTCTTGGAGGAAGCCCCACAAACATGTACTGCTGTTAACGGTATATTGATGAAAGCACTAGTAATAAAAACCTTTTTTGTTTTATTAGTAACCTTCTGCTGTCACCAAACACCACGATTCCCACCTGCCACTGCATGTACTGTGGCTCTGGGAGCCACGCTGGGGCATAGGTGCCAGAGGGAGGCTGTGACCCTGCCAGAGGGGCTTTCTCAGAAAAGTCCAGGTTCATAAAGCACCGTGTCTGTGCCCAGGGAAAGACTGTGATTCTGCAGCACCATTCAACCACCACGAGACCAAGCAGTTCTGTCCCAGGCATAGGGATGCTGGGGCCACTAGGCCTCCTGCGCTATGTTAAACCTCCCCTCAAAGTAATGAATCACAGAGCCACAGACTTTGCTGTCCAACCTTTCCCAGGCTTCTCCTGCTTTTGACAGGAACTATAAAAGCCAGGACTTTCCGCTGACTGTCTGTGGGTTTCAAGGACTTTTTTTCCTTTCCTTTTCTGGTGCTTCTTTGCCCGGTCTTACATATTCTAATTAGCTTTCCTGAAGGAGTTTTACAAGATGGAGATAAGGAGCAGCTTATCCTAGGCAGTTGTTTGTCTTCACATTTTCCTTCAAAAAAAAAACCCCCCAAAAAAAAAACCACCCCACAAACTTTCAAGGACTGAGTTTCCTATCTGAACCGTTATTTGAGGGGCTAGAGGACAGAAATGCTCTGGGCAGTCAAGCAGGGAACTTTAAAAGGAATCCATCCGAAATGCAATAAAACAAATATTTGCAGGGATTTTTGAGGAATTCCAGCATAACCCACTCCTCCTTTTTTTATTAGCTTCACCAGTGTCTTGATGAGGCAGCTACATTCTCCAGGTGACTGATAAAAGTCATTTTTATACCATTATTTAAGAAGCAACTTATGTGGCTACATGGCTGTGTTACCCAACAAAGAGGAGCTTTTTGAGCCATGCCTTGAGCTGACATTTCCTTTTCCCAATCCCACTTTTTTGGAAAGAGAAATATTTGCTTTCTTTCAACAACCAGCTTTTGGAGTCAGCTGAGTGCAGCTGGGAGACAGCACGATAAATATTGTTAAGCCACGGGGTAATTTTTTAATAAAAGATTGTGACCTGTGTCTCTCCTTTGACAGATATCCTGGCACTTATTAGCTCTGTATCCTGCGAGTTTGATTTCATAGTCTACAGCTTGGCTCATAAATCGCCAAAACTGAACTCGGCTTCCCTTCATACATTCATTGCAGTCCTGGCTCTAGTGTCACAACGGAGGCCAAGTCTGCTGCACACCTTGCCGAAGCAGCTTTTGAGCTTAGGAAAAGCTGTGGAACTCCCTCCCGCAGCATGCTGTAGGGGTTAAAATATCAAAGGGCTTAGAAGTACAATTAAACAAATTAATGGAAGTCCACAAGGTGTTATGAAACAGGAAGATATAGAAATACCCTCTACTTCAGAAAGTGCCTAGGCACAGACTGCCAGCAAGGAGGCAGAAATATTGGGCAAGTACCACTGTAAAATACCCCTGTTTTATCTGAAGTATCCTTTTTGGTGAAGCAACAGCATGGTGTCCTCTAAAGAGCTAAGTAGCCTAGCAGATGTTGAATGCAATGTCAAGCCCCATGAGAAGGAAGACATTTTTCACAACACTGAGCTACAGCACATATATTTTATTCTGCACATGTCCCTGTTGTCATCTCTTTTTTTCTGAGTTTTGTTTCGGATATGTGCAACTGGTGTTCAGCTTATAGAAATCACCCCAAGAAGAAGAGAAAAAGCCGGCACAGGAACAGAGAAGAGGACTACAACATCTGCCAGGGAGGTGTCTAGGTGCAAGGCTGCAGACCCAGAGAAGAGGAGGAATGAGAGACCTAGGAGGGGATTTTAAATTGGATTAGGACTTAGATAGCAGAGAATTTGGAGGTTTGAGGACAGGGTTTGGAAGAGTGGGCATTAGTAAAAAGAAAGAAGGATATCTGTTTATTGGGTGGGAGGATAATGAAGGAATGACCTGTCTACAGGGGCATTGCCCATCATGATCATCTTTCTGCAGGGAAAAGGACTTTACTTCTTCCCATCTTCTCTTTCTCACACACAAACACACAGAAACAAATGCACATGCTTCAGACTGCCTAGTACCTACTCCCCATCTCATTTTTACTACTGTTTGGAAGAGTATAAATGTCTTCACTTTTCAGTGGTGATCTTGACACACTTCAATCAGAGGCTATGTCCTGGGCACTGCATCTCACAAGATAACCCATGAATCTGGACTGTATTGTGTTTCCTGGGAGAGACTTGCAGCAGTTTTGGGGTAAGTAGCAAGAAGAACATAGTTGTTCAAAGACATCACAGAAGATAGGTGCCTAGCAAATGGCTAACCAGAATAATGGCGTATGTTCAAAGAACAAGAAGACAAGGACAGATAAACCAGGTACCAGAATACAAAGACAAACACTATTTTAGAATAAATAATATTAACCAGAGTACTTTCTCTGCATTGTTATGGATTTTGTAAAAGTTGCACAAAGATATATAAAGGGAAAAAAATAAAACAAAATAAAACAGCTTTAGGAAAATTTTATGAAGTATTACATATTTACTGGGATTTTTGCATGTCCTTCCTTGGAAGGAAAGGAAACTATTATAATATTTTTTTATAGCTCAGGAAAAAATATGTAGTATATGCTTTGAGATATTTACTATGAATTTAAGGTCATTATATACAATCTCTATATATATATTTATAGGTATTTTCCTTGTCCTTTTAACATATGCATTTCTGCCAAGTCTACGGCAAAAAAGAGACCAAGTGCCTTGAAACACAAGAAAAAAGCCAAAGCTGAAGACTGTTCCAAACCATACCTCAGCCAAAAATCTACATCCAAACGGTCCCTGAAACACAAGGAACTAAATAGATTAGGCCTGTTTCCACTGCTATGAAATCTATCCTTCATTATTAGCTGCCATGCAGGTGCTTTAATTTCTGTCCAAGTCTCCTTTGGACAAAGCAGACAACTAATGCAAGTTCTGTATCAGATTCTTCTCTCTTTGTTGCTATGCATCTTTCCCATGTGCTGCTGACATAATGCCATTTAATTAGCTTGAGATCCTGCTGGGATTTTTCCTTTCTTTTTCCCTTTTCAAGAAAATGGATGTGTCATCAACATTGTTGTAGGAAATGGTTCCATGGTTTTGAACACACACGATTTTCTCCAGAATCAAGACTAATTTTTCATGGGTTGTGGTTTTCTAGTTTGGGGTTTGGTGGGTTGTTTGTTTGTTTGTTTGTTTGTTTGTTTTTTGACTCAGTCAACAATTTTTCTTCATCATTACTGGAAGAGATGAGGGTATAATTGAACTCTCAATAATTGAGAAGGATTAGGAAAGGAATAGAGGGAATCAACATGGCAATGAATACTCATAATAGGGAAAGCAGTTCTGATCTGCCTATCACTTCCTCTCATTGGCACTCCATTCAAAGAAGTAGTCAGAAAAAATGAAGATGAGGATGGCCAGAAATATGGAGTGGCTTCCAGACAAAGAGGATTCAACAGACTAGAATTCTTCATCTCTGAGAGGAGATAACTGTGAAACAGGATGATGGAAACCACTAAAGCAACGGCTAGTATCTTTATTAACTGCTGTTCTCTGGCTATTGCAGTAAAAAGAGCCACCTGCTGAAACTGGCCACTGAAGGCATCCAATGAACCATACATTGAAAGCAAAGCAAATTTAGTACTTTTTATTTTGCCCTGGCTTACACCAAGATCCTTACACTGGGGCATCTGCCGCACCCCTATTTCCCTCTCTCCCTTCATGATTTTTTTTCCTCCATATTCTACCCTGCTTTCTGCATATCAAGTCTAGTTGTGACTTTTTCCTCCACCATGGACCACATTCCTTTTCTCCTATCTGTCTGCTCATTGGACTGTATCCCAGGCTATTGCCTCACTTCACATCCTATGTTCCCACCAAACCGTCTGTCAGCCATGTTTTAGTCAAAAATGACATCAAAGTTTTTGACAGCCCAACCCTGGGTCTTCCACATTTTCATCTAGATATTTCCTAGAGGTTTTCAGAGTAATTGAAGAGGTTGCCATGCAGTTGGGCTTGAAACAGAGTGACTCTGTTGGATCATTCTTACGCTCTTCTGATGGTCCTTCCACTTCTAAGTTTTAGGCTTTCATGAACACTAATATTTGCTCAAAAACAACCTTGATTTTGTTGCCTCTGTAGTTGGTGAGAAGAGTTTCCAAACCCAGAGCTGCTGGGTGTTCAGATGTGCGCTTTGGCAGACAAGAATTAGTCCAGTTAGAACACCAGGCAGGAAAGAGATTTAGAGGGGGAGGGTGGACAAGGAGGAGGCAGTTTAAGTGCTATATATCAAGCTTTGCACTGCTGACCGCTCAGGTGGGAATGTCTGTCTATGGTAGAATTGCACATGGAGCTGCAACAGTACTCATCCATTTTCCACATAAGCTTTATTCTTGCTTTCACATAGGTGGTAAGAAAGACAAAATTAACAAACTCAAAAATGAACGCTCTGCAAGTTTTTGGCATGGATTTTTCAATTCTTCTATGTCCTGCACAGTATTTTTAAAGACCATCCCAATCTATCTGGCTAGTGCAACTTGGAAGTACGGTTGCCAAAAGGAAGTAGTAAGTATGTGGATTATAGTCAGGGTGCATGAAATAAGAAAATAAATTGTTCCTTCAGAGAGAAAAAGAGAGAGTAACATCTAAAGTATGGAAGATATTAATGAATAATGTAGTGCTTGTAAGAACATGTCAAGAATTGGTGCACCTATGCTGTTGATAATTTTTTATATATCATCATTTTAGCTGCACAAATAGGTTTACAGTATGTTTTTAACCAGCTCAGTAGAGATTAAGAAAATGGTACAGTATTAGGGAAGGCAAATCTTTCCAATTCCACCACTAGAAAGACATAATAATATTAAAACAAGACATTTCCTACTCCTTCCAGCTTCTCTGCCATAACAAGCCTCTTGTGTTGGCACAAACTGCATGTGTACTTGACTTAAAAACCAGAGTCAATTACTTAATTTTCAGAGTTCGGAGGTTTGGATTACTAGGTACTACCTGTCTCTATGACCAAACAAATTAATCCCAGAGCTTCAAACTCCCTACTGACCCACATATGCATTTGGCACTTCAATCCTCCCACATCCATGCCTCTGCTTTATGTACTAGTGGCCTAGGTTATGGTACAGTACGCACCAAGTCATCAGGTGCTTAGCATTTATACAGTGTCACTTTATGGCACAGAGATCTGACAGGGAGACTGCGTGAAAACAGTTAAAGCCAAAACTATGTTTAGAGTGAAGAAATGCAGGAAATATAAAGTGAATGCCCACATCAAAGTATCTGTGACTGCTCTGAATGGCATTTGCACTTTCAGTCTCCCACAGTATTATTTGCTTTAGCATTTGTGGTTGATCTGCAGACGGACCAAGCAATATACTTCAGGAGTGCATCTGAGGAGATAATCTGGGAAAACAATGGGCTTTTGCTCTGTTTCCTGAACAGCAGCACCATCAAAACTTTCTGAAATCAAAACCAAAAACACAGCAAAGCACAAAGGGGTCAAGTCCCGGTCAGGCTGGAACCTGGAGATTGGCACATGCTTCTCTCCCTCCAACCCCTGTTTTCCCACATCTTCTCCAAATTAGTCACCAGGCAAATCTTTCATGACCTAAAAGAAGTGCTGAAGAAATACAAATTAAGATAAAATGATGGAGATTAAGTTAGAGGAATTAAGGTGGGGTCAGAAGCTGATTTGCAAATTACAGTGAAGCAACAAAAAAAAATATTAAATTTCACCTGACACATGTGAGGTGACCCCAGAGGTTCACCTTGTCCTGTTTATTCTCCACGGCTGTGGTCAGTGCTTGGCACTTTGGGATGGGATGGCTGAGTAAACTGTCACTAGGTATATGAAGAACAGTCTCAGGCATCTCCTCTTAGATACATACAAAGAATGGCATATGTTTGTGAAGCACATAGTATTGCAATATTGAAGCATAGCTCTTTTTTCCACATCTTTCATTGGCTCACAAGCCCTCCCCCGATTCTTTTGAAGGAAGGCTTGATGGACCTTATTTTGAAGGAGAGCTTAGAATCACTTGTCATCCTCAGTCTTTTTCATTACTATACCTGCCCTGGGATAGGAAATGGAAAATGTTTCCTTTTTAGCTCAGCAGTGAGGCTGAAGGACCTCTCATTTCACTGTACATAGGTACAGGCCCTGGCACCCAGAACCCCAAATGAAAAGCACCACTGACAATAACACATAAAATCCACTGCCACAAATGAATCCATGAAGCACGAGACGTGAAAGTAATTTTAAATATTATTTTTACGATACTTTGTAATGCTCCATCTATACTATGTTGCTTTGATCCATTTTTTACTACAGAACATATTCTTAATATAGAATAACCCTCTTTTTGGATATTAACTGTATGAAATATTGCTGGAGACAGTAATGCCCTAAAAATCAGAAACTTCTAATCTCCCAGTACCTATGTGCCATCTTGTCATTTCTGCCCATGCACAGTGAGTGTCGACTGCTACCAGACCAGAACAACAACAAAAGGCTACATCAGGAGTTCCCAGGGGCCATAGCAGAACTAGAGTCTGTGATCTTCTCTGTATTACATGTTCTGAGTCAGTCTCGGTGGCTGAGACAAACTGCTCACTGCTCTGTCATCATTTTCCATCCCATTTCAGCTCTTCAGGGTAAAGAACCAAAACTCATGTGCATGTAACTACCATATCCAACTTTGAAAAGCAGAAAAACTTCCAGAGGATAATAATTAACTAAGGACTGTCTTACACAATGGATGGCTCCTGGGTTATATTCTTAACTGGTGTCAGTGACTGAGACAAAGTGTTACTGAACTCAGCTGAGGTCTGCCTACTGCCCGACAACAGGGCTCATGGCTTTCCTCTTGACCTCATTGCCTTCTGCTCTTTATTGCTGAAAAAGGACACACAGATGCATCTCACCACTATTTTGTATACAGAGACAATACTCTCTTTTTTTTTTCCTCAGGGGCATCAACCCTCTGGCTTAGTGGTGGTACAGAAGTGAGCCCTCGGTAGACATCAAATCTGAGACTGCATTTGCCAGTGGGTCCTCTGGTGACACTATTATTCAGGAAAACCAGGAGTTTCCAGGCAGCCTGGAAACACATTCCTGATGGGGCCATAGAGAGATAAACATCCTTAGCTGTGTCCTTTCCCTCTGGGTAACTGAGAGCACCTCAAAAACCAGGTGCTGTATTCCTTCCCCATAGAAAAGCTACTCCTGCTTCCATATGCTATTAATATTTCCCTTCCTAAATTTCCCTATTTTTTCCTGATTGGTCTGCAGTCACCACATATGGTCACAGTATCCCTCATGCTAAGTGAAAACATGCGACATAGTTAATTACATAATGGCCTACTAATATTTTCCATGTTATTTTCCCCTCCGTTTCTAAAGCAAAATTATTCCCTGTTACTGGTTTTGTTTTCTTTTTGAACTACCATTTCATTTTTAGCAGATACAATTTCTGATGTGCTGACATTAAAGCTATTCTTTCTAACTACATCAAGCACAAAAAAACGTAATGCTTCTGTAAATAAAGACAGCAAAATATCCAGTGATTACTGAAAATTTCCCCAAACAAATTCTAATTAATTTTTCAATGCACATACAAGAACTAAGGACAACCCAAGCTAATCAATGAATTGAACACTACATCTTAGATACAGTGTTGGGAACTTAACTGTTGGGATGCTGCATCTGTTGACTGACAGATTCATACAGAGTTTCTGCCCAAAAGAAATTTCATTCTTGCACTTGATTCTGAAATATCTATGAATACGTATACAATTAAAATTCTTCCCTCACTGATACGCCTTGATGGCACATAATAAAGGGATAAAGACAGGATGAATCAAAATTCATTCTTAATGTGATAAAGGTCTTTTCCAAATGACTTTTATGGTACTCAGCCACTTATACTGGTTCAATAGTCAACACTTCCTGCTGTAAAAAAATGTTCATCCAAGGAGCGTTATTTTGCACTTCAACATTTTGCTCTGAGTTTCAGGACCAGCTTATTGAACAGTTGTCTGAAATTTGGTATGTCATAGAAATTTAGAAATTACAAGATAATACCAGGAGAACAGCAGCATCTAACCTCCACAGGTTGTGGTAGCAAGTCCACCTTCAGATGAACATAGAAGAACCCCAACAATAGGTACTGGTAGAGTGGTCTCTTCTTAGGATGAATGTCTTCCTAAAAATGAATAAATGCTGACATGAAAGACTTATCTTTCTTGTATTTTTTATTCCGATGCTAGATTTTCATCTTATTCACAAACTTTTCAAATCACTTGAAAACAATACAATTCCCTTTTTATCTTCTTCGGAAGCTTGCAAGCCCTTTGACACAAGTCAAACATCGTCCAAGCAGAAGAAGTTGCAGTTAGCAATGTGCAGTTAGCTTTGTGTTTCACTACGTGGTTTTCTGTGCACAATCAGCATACTCACTTCTGAGCATTGCTTCCTAAGAGATCTCTTATTCCAGGAAATGCAGTAGGCAGTAGAAAGCAAAATAAAAAGATTCTTCTTGCAGAAAACCATGAGAAAGAATAGAAGACAGATGGATGTCACCAGCAGTCCCTGGGCTTCAACCAGACCATAATTATCTACCAAAAAGCTCACTGATGGTGCAATACCAGAGCCTGTCTCAGCTCTGTGCAGCAACCCCATTATTCACACACATCCCAAACAACTCACCTCCCAGACAGAGAGGAGCCAGTTGGGGTACATGGTCTTGCATATTTTGCACATTCCTTCAGGCGAAAAATGTCAATTTTTTTTTTTTTATATAGCTCTAAAAATGAAGCATTTTATAAGGTATGCTTTTAAATGCACACATACATGTGTTTAGGTGTTAAATACCAATTTTTCCTTCATTTATGGATTCTAGTTCCCCTCCCTCTTCATCTTCTTCCTTAGTCATTCCAGAAGTTCTCCTTCAATAGATGACTTTTCATACCTCTACGTTTTTCAAATTATTTCTAACTGGAAATGAGTAAGCTATTCCTGGGAAACCCATCTTGTGGATTTGTAAGATACTACAGTTAGTTAATAAAAACACTTGTTAAAAAAACCCAACTTTTTGTTTGTTTGGGTTTTTTTTGTTTTTAAGAATACAATTTTTTACATTTGGAAGGAAGAATGTGTCTTATTTCAGGCCCACAATTTAAAAACAAACAAAAAACCATCAAAACCTGCATATTAGGGCAAATGAAATAGAAGGAAAGAATCAGTTCTCCCATAGGGTCTCTCATCATTTTAGTAAATCATAACCTAGCTCAAAAATTTCAGGAACTTCGGATTTTTATAATGCTTGAAAAGTTCACATAGATAAAGTTTGCCAATCAAAAACAAAGTATTTTTGGTTTAGCAGAGCTGAAGAGTCTTCCAATTTTTATAACTTTGATGATTATGAGAGATGACAGAATCCATAAATCAAACAAAAATATTAGTCACAAATACTCCAACATATTTTCTCATAGTCATATGATACATCCCCTACACATTAAGGTCATTCTCATGATCCATCTTCATCCAGTTTTATTAGACTGGCATTCAGAGCCTTCTGATTGGTTCATTCCGACAGTAACAGTGGTTAAAAAGCAAAGCTGTAATAATGCACACACAGACTTCACGGGACACACATAATGCCAAAAATCACAGAGATCAGCAATGGCAGAAGAAACCATATGGTGGTCAGGGTGTGTAAACTGCTATATGTATTTATTTTTGTTACCATAGGATATTAATCAAGACTACAGATTATTACCTTTTTGTTTCATATTGGTGCCATTCCTGGCAGCAGGTAACACACTAAGTAAAGGTAGTTTCTGTCAAGGAAGGATAGCAATCTAAAAAACAGATACATGACGGACAAAACACACCAGGAAACTCAGAGATGGGGATTGGCAGTTTTAAAAATATCTGAGCAATACACTCATTTCTTTTGAGTATTGCTGTTATTAATGAGTTAGTGCAAGGAGACATAATCAGGATCTGTCGACCATTTGCTAGGTGCTCTGGAAACACACACAAAGTCATCAAGGGAAAACTAATGGAGACGGGAGTGTGAGCTGGAAATAAATGGGGTGTTGAGGCCAGACTCATTATTAGTGTTACTGAGAGGGCAGCATGAGGAGACATGATGTGAGACAGGATCTCAGACATCCGTTAGTATTTCCTTGTCCCCCAGAGAAATGGTAACTCCAAACAAGGAAGCATAAGTAGAAAGGGAAGAAACTGCAGGGGAGACTTGTCTCAAAACTTGGGTCTAAAAAGCATCTCTTTTGCTCCTCCTGCTTCCCAACAGATAATATCTCCAACCTCTTCTTGTCCTTTGCTACTTCACTTTCAGCAGATAGGTAAGCCTGACCCATGCAGATGCCATTATCAAGGCAACATTAAGATTAAACATGGTTTTGATAAGCAGGTTGTTCTCTCTCTCTCTCTCCATGGCCAGAGAAGAAAGTTGTGTCAAGATGGAAGTGATCTGATTAAGAATTAGGATTAGCCCTACCATGAGCAGTGTTCACAGCTCTGCTCTGCTACTATCTAACCCTGCTGCCTGTGCTCTGCAAGTCCTGAGTTTTAAATCCAGACTTGCACATTAAAACTGCACTTTTGCCCAGCCTCCAGAGTACTTGTCTTGCAGGTGGGTACATAACTCCTGTCTGTGCCTGGCTGAGCTCCAGGATATGCATTTATGTGTAGATCTGCCTTGCAGGGTTCACAGAGACTTCTGTGACTGAGAACAGGCCTGGGCTCCCCACTCCTCCCAGTGCTCATGTCAATGACACAGCCTGTGAGGAGTGCATGGTGGCCAAGCTTGTGCTCCCACTTTTACTCTTCTTCCTCATTTTCTGCCAGTTTTCAGGGTCCCACATTCAATTCTCTCCCTTGCCCAATGAGGTGCAAACTCACCCACATCCTCTACTTTTCCCTCCAAGCACACTGCCTGCTCAAATCAGGCTCTGCTTGGGATCACAACCTTATTCTCCCCATTTAGAAAAGGACAACAGACTTGAAGAGGATGAACTCCTGAAAACTAAGCATCACAAACGTCAGAGTTGACAGTGTTTTTTCTTTCAACTATATTGACGTCTATTGCTAGGAACTTCAGAGAGATCTTTTTAAGACTCATCCCTTATCAGAAGTCTTCTAACATGATCTTAAAGGCAGTAATTCTCTATTTGCATCTATGACTAGACAGGTCAGCCTCTACGGATGGCAGGCATATTGCCAGTTATAAGACCAAGCCCAGATATGATCTCAGCACCTGCATGAAAATCAGCATTAATTATATGATATGGAAATTCCATAACATGGAATTACTTAAGCACAAAATCACAGAATCATAGAATACCAGGTTGGAAGGGATCTCAAGGATCATCTGATCCAATCTTTCTTGGCAGAAGCACCGTCTAGATAAGATGGCCCAGAACCTTGTCCGGATGAATCTTAAAAGTGTCCAGTGTTGGGAAAACCACTACTTCCCTGGTGAGATTATTCCAGTGTCTGTGCTTACTGTGAAAAATTTTCCTCTTGTGTCCAATCAGAATCTCCCCGGAAGTAACCTGTGTCCATTAGCCCTCATCTTTTCCATGTGACTCCTTGTAAAAAGGGAGTCTCCTTCTTCTCTGTAGCTGCCCTTTAAATACTGGAATCTGGTGATAAGGTCTCCCTTAAGCCTTCTTTTCTCAAAGCTGAACAAACCCAGTTCTCTCAGCCTTTCCTCATGGGGCAGCTTCCCAGTCCTTTCATCATCTCTGTGGCCCTTCTCTGGACCCTCTCCAGCTTGTCCACATCTTTTTTATTTAGCGGGGACCAGAACTGAACGCAGTATTGCAAGTGTGGCCTGACAGGCACCAAGTACAGTGGGATAATGACTTCTTTACCTGTGCTGGTGATGCCCTTGGTGATGGAACCCAGCATCCTCCTGCCTTCCTTTGCTGCTGTAGCAGCAGCAGCACACTGCTCACTCATACTGAGCTTGTTGTCCACCCAGACCACAGAGCTGGAAATGGACAAATGAGACAGCACTCCTTACCCATTTTCTCCCTTTATATATCTGGCATCCTCCCTGTGCAAAAGCTGTAGGTCCCCAGGGAAGTGCTGAAGCCCTAGGAACTCTTTTGGAGATGTCACTTGATAGCACTAGTTCACCCCATCATGATGCAAAGGGTGCCCTTTGCCTAGGCTTGGAGCAACTGCTGTGCACACTTGACATTGTTTATGTGCAAGTTTGCAGTTGGAGTTTGGAGTCTTCTGGTTTTAAACAATCCTACGCAGTACTGCATGTAGGATGATGAAGTAGAAATTTCCTGCAGAGATTTAACAAACATTGATATGCCATACCGTAGGAAAATAGCTTGCTTTAAGCCCTGACTTCTAATATTACCCACAATGGGTGAGTCAGTGTTGCTCTAAACTCAGATGGAATTGAATTTGAGGATTTGAGGACAAAGAACACAAAGCTTAAGGAAACCAGGCTTCGTTACTTACACTGCTTACGGAACAGCTTGTTTCTCTATGTATTATTTAACAATCATATATAGCACTGTTATTTTATTTCCGAGGAACAAAATTAGGCCTCAGAGAAACATGTGCTTTGTTTATGAAGCTGTATGTTGCCACAGTGCATGTAAGGATATTTTCAATGGGCTTGGATAGGCAGCTCATGTTTTCCTTACATAGCTGAAGCATTGGACTTGATTACTGTACCTCAGAATAATGAAAAACATGAAATAATATGATTAGAAATGCTGTAATGAAATTGCAGCAGAGCCTAACTGATGTTATCAGTGCAAAACATTCATGTCCCAGTCCAATTTTTAGCACGTTTAAATCTCTCTGAATGAAAGCATTACTTGTCTGTTCACATGACTGCTCACATGTTGCTTTTACTGCTGCCAAGTTTTAGTTTGCAAGATATTAATGTAAGAATCAACAAAAACATACAAATACAGGCTAACTCACCGCATGCAGTACTGAACTGTCTTTTCAGTACTGATCCACAACCGCACGATGAAGATGAAAGCTTTTTGTATCCTGTTGCTATCAGAAGGGCTGGCCACCAAGTTATGTTTGCACTTTGCCAAATAAAGTAAAAACAAGACTTCAAAACAGGTGCAACTGCAAATCACTGAGCTCAGGAGCTGCAGTGAGAAAGGAAATGAAGAAAAAGGACAGTGGGGTGTTTTAATGGGAAATGTGACATTGATAAATCATAGGAAACCTGGGATTTGAGCAGTAGATATTTCAACTGATTACCAAAGATAACTTGCATTCTTTGTTACCACAGCAAATTTTGCATTTGCTCAGAAAGATCAAAAGGCCAAGTAGTTGCCACATCATTAGAAACAACATATTTATATGAATAAACAGGGTTCCCTTTTAATTCCTTCCTAAAAGGAGGCAGAGACTCCAGAAAACTATATACCAGAAGTTGTGCAGGACAGGAAACAAGGGACACTTCATTACTGGAACATTCATACTTCCAGAGTAAAGGTCCTAATTTTTCCATAAAGCAGACCATATTTAGGGGAAAAATCACAGGTTAGGAATTGAAATGTGCCATAAGTGAAAAGAGAATTAAGAAGTTAAACATATGCTAAGCGCCATTAATGCAGTTCTAGATTTCTTTTGCAGTAACAGAAATCAGTTACCATGTAATGTTTAGTACCCTAAATATAACAACTGCATACATTTTCTTTTCATTAACAAACCTTTTTATTGACTCACTGTGTTCTTCCAACTGTCTTGATGCTCAGAATATGATGCAGTTTAGAGAAAAAAAGTCAATAGAATTTGGTGGACATAGGATAGATTACTTTTCCTAAAATTGCTCGCAGACTTGGTTGTAAAAGCAAACATAAACCTCCTTGACTGACAAATATTCTGGTATGTTGAAACAGTTTCCATTTTTAACATGTTCACAATTAGCAGCAGTTGCCCAACCAACCATGGTGCCCGAAAAGAGGAATTTCCATAAGCATTTTCTGCATAGCACTCTCCACAGTCAGCCTTCCCTATCTCTGTGGCCACAGAAGAGAGGCTAGATCCTTGGGATGAACTTAATATGTAAACTTCAGAAGAGAAACAACTCCAGCTACATGCAAGATTATTAATCTTAAACTACTTGTGGCAGAACCTTTAAGGGAAACATTAATTTTCTGAAGGTACCTGGTCTGGTTTTTTTATCTAAATCACCTGATGATAGGCAGAAATGATCCCAGGGACAAGGCAGTCTTCTGGCATAAGCTCAGTTTGTCTGATGGAGGTCCAAAACCCCATAATTTACAAGATTTTCCCTTTTACAGTTCCTTCTTTGCAGTAAGATGTAGGTCTCGGGCATCACCACAGAAAAAAGTTGATTCACAATGAGATGCAGAGCACAATCAGCCATCCCTATGGGAGGAAAATAATCCATGCAAAATTCAGAAGGAAATGATGCTTACTGGGACATTCCATTCTGCCACATTTCTGCTAAACAAAGCATTAGAAGGGATGTGAATGTCTGCTCAGGAGCAAACAGAGAAAAAAGCTCAGTTTCACAGGACTTCAAAAATTCACGAGAACCTTTCCACTACTGTTGTTATGAAGTGCTTTGATGAAAGGAAGTTACCCACAAAGCTTTTTGCACTAGAAGGTCTGTTTGGATATAATTTGTGCTCTTGGCTTCTTTAAGATGCATGGATTTAATTAGCAGGACAAAAATAACAACTTCCAGCATCACAATGAAGAATGGGGAATGGATGGAGGCCTGGTGAGATTCAAGAACCCTCATGCTTGGTAGAAAACATAGAATCATAGAATGGAAGAGATTGGATGGGACCTCTGGAGATCATCAAGTCCAACCTCTCTGACAGAGCAGGAACACTTAGCACAGGTCACACAGGAATGAATCCAGGTGGGTTTTGAAAGTCTCCAGAGAAGGAGACTCCACAACCTCCCTGGGCAGCCTGTTTCAGTGCTCTGTCACCCTCACAGTAAAGAAGTTTCTCCTCATGTTGAGGTGGGACTTCCTGTGTTTCAGCTTCTGACCATTACCTCTTGTCCTGTCACAGGACACCACAGAAAAGAGACTGGACCCTTCTACTGGACATCCACCCTTCAGGTATTTGTAAACATTAGTACGATCCCCTTTCAGGCTCCTCTTCTCCAGACTAAACAGCCCTAGGGCTCTCAGCCTTTCCTCCTAAGAGAGATGTTCCAGTCCCTTAATTATCTTCATATCCCTCTATTGGACTCTCTCTAGTATTTCCCTGTCCCTCTTGAACTGGGGGGACCAGAACTGGACACAATACTTCAGATATGATCTCACTAGGGCAGAGTAGAGGGGAAGGAGAACCTCCCTGGACCTGCTAGCCACAGTCTTCTTTATGCACCCCAGGATACCATTGGCCTTCTTGGCCACAAGGGCACATTGCATGGTAGAGATCACGCCCATTTCTCAAATAACCTTAGGCAAAGAAATTAGGCAACACACTTTCAGTGTTGCTTATTGGAAGAAGACCAAAAGTGTGCTTGGCTTCTAGTTAGCACAGAGATAGGCATGCTGTACTGAAACTCCTCTCTGATGTGAAAAGGACTGAGAAATTAAATATTCACTGGTAGGTCAATACCTTGGCATTACTAGAGTGTGGACGTCTACCTACAGCAACAGTCTCAGTCATCTGATGATGCGTGATTAGTCATGTACTAATGGTAAGAAGTCAGAATACCATTTTCTAAAACTGATAGACCAGCCTTATTAGACTAGATGAAATATCACTAGATTGGACAAGCTATAACCTTAAACCAGGAGCAATATCTAGACTTTTTCCTGCCCAGCTTTATGCCACCGATTAGAATAAAATATTTCTTTCATCTGAAGAACACTAAAAAAGTTGTGTCACATTTCTGAGAGGCTGAGGGGAACTTGCCATCAAGAACATGCTCTACTTGCTCTATTTTGAATGGTGAAGACCACTGTAGAGTGTTCATCTGTCAAGTCACTGGGTTAGCAAACGATTTGCAGCTACGGCAGTATAGAAAGATCCTCTCTGTTTTCAGAAATATTATCCATTTAGAAAGAGGATTTATAAATCATAGGTAAAGTGTGAGATGTAAACTTGCCAAGAAAAGGGAAAGCAGCATCTGTTTGGGATTCCACAGTGACTAACCAAACCTGGCATTGCCTGCAGGTGACCTCTGTGCCAATGTAGCATAGCTTGGAAGTATGCAGAGCATTGAATGATTATTCAGATTGTTTTTAGGAAGCTGAAAAGTGAGTTGATTTAGGTATACAGCTAGAAAACGTTTCTGGACCGTAACAGGGATTTTAACAGCAGTTCTGCCATAGACAAAATCACAAGAATTACACGTATATTATATGTAAAATGTATAGCATATTAATTAACTTCTTCATTACAGGATACAAGCAAGTGGCCTTGCTTTTGATAGTGTATACAAGTGGAACAATAAAATAAAAGAAGGTAAAAAACATGTGATTTTTAAAAGGATTATCATTTAGGAAGTGGGGGGTCTGATACCAAGAATTTCTACAGGATCTCTTTGGAAAGCCTTGTGCAAACCAAGCTGTAGCTCCCTGTAATTGCCATTCTGGACTTTCTACTTTGAATATTGGTCATTCACACTGCTTTTAAAATGTCAGTCATTGCTATGGGGATCCTCTAATTGATATTGCATGAACACAGGGATTTACAGCTCATAGCTATCTTTCTCAGCTGAGACCTACAGACACAAGTAAAATGCAAATAATAAATATTAATAACTTTTCCTAAGAGTTAAAGTGATCATCTAAGACAGTTAAATGTTATTGAAGTAGGTCCCTGATGTACTTGTCCTTGTCTCAGATGTATTTTTCTGCTGAGGTACAAGCTCAGCAATGGCCAGTTTCAGTGTATGCCACATATTTTCATTGTAAGTTCTTCCTTACACAGGACCATAGCAGCTAGCCGATGGACCAAGCTCTACTTTTAGTTACAGCAAGATGACTCTGGAGTAAATCCCTTGGACTCAGTTGAATGACACTGGTATATAACCGAGAAAAGTTTTCTCTGATGGATATAATTTCCATGCATGATAAACGTACGTTCCTTAACAGTAATTAAAACCAGATGGTGCTTCCTATTTATACTGTGTGTGGCTATTGCTTTTCTCTCACACCTCAGAAAGCAGTTTTCTGCCATTGTCATACATGACTGGTACTTTCCCACACATTCAACAGCTAATAAATTACAAAGATTCCCCTGAACAAGTATCTAATGCAATTAAAATTGGAAAACTTGGCAAGGAATCAGGCAACAGGTGCCTGGTATCCATCTATCATGTATTTACAGCTGGAAGAATTACAAGCTGAGTCTTTCTAAAAAAGGTTTGGAACTCAGTGTTCTAGAGGATTGGGCACCAAGGGCTTGATGCCGGAGTGGGGATGGCACCCACTCAAGAGGTACGGCAACTACAAAAGGAAATGGGGTGCAAGGGTTGGAGGGTGCACCTGCACGTATGGACGCATGCAAGATGATGAGGTTAACTTACATTTTTAGACTGGCAATCCTGGTACTTTCCACGGATGCTTTAGGCTTAGGAAGACTGCAGAAGAGCCAGACAGGGTCACCAATTTATTCAAGCTTTGTAAGAGAAACCTTGAAAACCTTTTGATATATGTACTATATATTGATATATATACATTAATATATACTTTAGTATACAGGTGTGTTTGTGTAAATATACGTGTATTTTTTAATGTCCACAGTCCCTTACTTGCTGCCTCTGAAACTAAAAGAAAAGCATCTGACACTGTCAGAAACGTTAGTGCCACTGTAGGAGATAAATAGGATGCTGACTGATAATCGCAGTTACCACCTGTGACTCAATTAATTTCTCAGACATAAACCCTGCATAAACATACAATAAACATACAATGAAGGGGTGGAATATCCCCCTAGAGAAATTTGCAGAGGCTACACTAAGGATCTTAGAAGTTTATTACACTCTTGATTTTGTAAGACAAAACCCTCTAATTGTATCACTCATAAATAACAGCTGTAGCACAAGATACAGGTTTTTATCAGTAATCATGTTTCTGGAAAGACCAGTCTCCGCCAAACTGCTGCATCACTGAACATGGGTGAAGTTTTAGAATTAGCACTGGAAACTGATTCTTTAAGTATTCTGGGATGAATGAAAACTAAATCTGAATAACCCTAGATTTTTAAATAAGATCTTTTTCTTCCTGATTTTGTCACATACTACAGCCAACTGGAGAAGCTCATAGATGCAGAATTGGATTACAAAATCCGTGACTTTCATGAAGGCACAAGTAAGGGTTTTTAGAAGACTAAGGAAATGGGTGACTGGTCCTTATTCTAATGGGTTAACCACCTTTTTTCCACAGACATGGGCTCAGAGTACGTAGTTGTTATATGCCTGCTCAGTATTTAGCCCAAGGGTGGTTTGGATCTGGACTGGAGTTTATAAATACATCTGCAGCACCAAAATCAGAAAAAGCAACAACCAACAGAAGAAAGGATATGTGTGCTTTTCTACAGTATCTGCTGGCTCAGTAGGACTGTTCCATTTCAAGTTGATGAAATATGGATCAGATTTCAGAACATATTGGGATGAATTCTTACAGACCAGAACTGCTCTCTTCTAAAACATCTCGAAGCTGTCCCTCCTCTGTCTGTCCCCAGGCATAGGTATCCATATGTGCGCTTGGGCCTATGTACGGTCACAGGGAAGCAGAACAGCCACCAACACAGAAACAATGCCAATGTCCCCACCTCACCATCAGCTACCCTCTGCATCCCCTTACAGATGTCTTGGTGTAACTTAAATGATCGTCTAAGTGAAAAGTGGCTAGTTTTAGCTGAATCCATCAGAAGAAAGGTTTTGCTAGTAGAGACAAGAAGGCATTTTGAAGACTTTGCCTTCTCAGTACTGCCAGTTCTCATAAGTGTAATTAATGTTTGTTTTGCTTACAGCTCCAGGTCCTGCAATTGTGAAAATCTCAGCTTTCATTAAAAGAAAAAGTAGATTCTATGCCTGCAGAGACAAGTCTGAAAATAATTAATTTAAGGCTGGGAAAAAAAACAACCCCCAAAAAAGTACAGAAGATAAAATGTACTTTGAAAGGTATTACTTTAAAAAACATGACTTTTTAAAAAGTTAATTGCATAAACTTGGGGGCTTCAAGTATCATTTCTAAATGCATAAGGCTAGATATGCTACACCTTACAGCTAAAAAACTCCTTACAAATACAGATAACTTTACTTTTTAGACCCCATTTGGCTTTCACAGAGCTCACAGATGACCAAACAGAAAGAATGTCAAGGAAAGAATGAAGAACTTCACTTCTATGACAGTCAGACAAATTGGTCTCTAGACTACCGTTCACCTGCTCAGGCACATTGCCAAGCGCAGCATGTCAGGGTACCCCATCACTTGAAATCATCCAAGACATGGATAGGAAAGTACCAGACACATCCATATGATTTAGGTGCTGCTATGGCAATATAAACAGAGTAGGGCTTTGTACCCTGCTCAGCTTCTAACTGGGGAATATGTCACAACCTGCCAGCTCCATACTGCCCTTCACTGGTGGTCCATGTGCTGGACCTGGCTCTCCAGTGAAGGATATAAGAGCACCTCTCTTGTCACTAACTTCTATGCTTTAGTGCACTGACTTTCACAGCAATAGGAGACCTGAAAGCCAAAATGACACAAAGCTGCAGCAGAATATGCTTCTGCTTTCATCTTCACAAGGTCAAGAAGTATCCCTCCAAATAAGCCCCTTCACGCACCACATAATCTCTCCTTGATTTCCAGATTAAGAAGCTAAGCCATTTTTTTCTTTTCTTCTCTTTCCTTTAGAAGCAAGAAGATGGGTTTGTGTTGTGGCCTCCGTGGTAAGTGACTCCCAGTCCTGCCTCATAATCTTGCATAAGGTGTTCCCACCTTTTCAGTCTCCAAATTCATCTTGCTTCAGGCAAAAGCCTTCACATAGACCAGCTGTTACTTTGTGGGTACAATGCTACACACGTGACTGAATGGAACTACTACATTTTTTCCCCAGAAACTAACTTCTTTCACAAATTTTTGTGTCTTCTTTTTCCTTCTGATCCTGGAAGGCTTCAAAGCAGCGATTACACATGTATGCTACCAGGGAGGCTGAGGACACTGTGCAAGCAATAGTAGCTTTCAGGAAAGGAGAACAGGGGATGGCTGATTTCATCTAACCATAACAGCTCAGTAGGCATAAGCAGGAGACAGGTGTTGCTCAGAGCAGCAGGTAGAGCACAGAAAACAGAATCCCCAGGACAGGATGGATCATGAAAATCACAGCATGACCAGTGCCAGTCAGCCAAGGTGCTCTGTAACTCATAAAAGCATTCTCAGGAATTGCCCATCTGTGAGCCAGGGATGTGTCTGGGGAATGCAGATACAACCTGCAGTTTACTGGGGGCAAGTGAGTGAAATAGATGAAGATGAGAACTCCACTCCCTTGGAAAGGGAGGACCAAAAGGACATGATGATGTGAGGGTTTTGGGGATTTTGGCAAGGGTCTAGAGTCTAAAGGTAACTGAAAACTGTGTAGCACTTGTCTGAAGTAAACATAAGGAGAGAGCAGGTTCCTCTCATTCAATAGGCTCCAGATTTTACCATTAAAATATTAATATAAAAGGAAACATTTTATGGACTCAGACTGTCAAAAGAGATTGTAGATTATATGACTAACATTTTGAAGCTGTAGAAAGTCAACCACCACCTTAAAAGAGGATAAAATGTGCACTTGTTACTGTCCCCCCAGTGCACATTGCCTCCACCACTTCCAGATTTTCCATTTTATCCACGTTTCCAATCAATAACATTAATTTTGGCATTTCCCAACCACCAAGTTCTTGATTTTAGGTTTAACATTTCTTAGCTTCTTTGTACATCATACTTATAAAATAAATGACTGATGACTAACAGAAACCATTCACTGGGAATGTTGGCCTCTCTTCACTGAACTGGTATCAATAAAAAATATGGTCATTATTTCACCAGTTTTCATAAAAACAACTCTTCATAAAACTTTGATGCAAACCTGCTCCAGAAGACTTATCTTAGTCTTTGCCAGTATTTGAAGTCTTACATACTAGACCTGAATCTCAGCTCCCTGTGCTTAATTTCTTTTATCTCTTCAACTGTTCTCTTCTGCCTGTTGCTGTGTAAAAGATCCACGCAAACATCAGGGGAACCACTGCCAACGGTGCATTAACTGTACATAAACTCCTTGATGCATAGTGTAAATTAACTGCAATGAATGAGAAACTTCCTGTCCCTCATCACTTTCCATTACAGTTACCTTATGTATTATTTGTTACCCCAGATGGTAAAAAAAAGTCAAATGAAACTGTCTTTTTATGCTGTCAAAGCTCCTGCAAGTGACAGAGAAGAGATACATCAGGATACATCAGCAAAGTGAGTGTGGCAGTGGCAACATCTAAAGCAAATGAAATGCTTTGGAGTAACACCACTGCAGCCAGTGGAGAAATTTTGCACTGTTTTACACCCAAGCTGTGTTTATCTTTGTAAAGGACATTAACAGGTTTTCTTCATAGTCAAAAGCAATCAACACAGGACTGCTTTCCACACGGGTTATATATGAATTTCCTTAAACAGGCTTAGCAACCAAATCAATTAAATCAACATGTCCCCCCAGCATGGATAAGTTTGTGCCCTGCAGTAAAATAAATGTGTAAATTATGTCATCTAGAATAATGCACTCATCTCCAATTTTGGATGCTTGAGGAAAGTGGGGAGAGGGAAAGTTCTGGAGACAGAAGTTCATTGTTATCCATGAACACAGAGAGCGTGACCAACATTGGTATTAATTTCTCAGTATTCCACAGTCGGGTCCAGCCATTTACATGCCTGTTCAAGATCCTGCTCTTGCTGCTGTGAACACTACCATTCCATCTCCACAAGGAAGCTTTTAGATAGAGCCAGGGCCCGTTCCCTGGCAGTGAGTCCAGCTGGCATGGTTTGGCCATGTTTATACTATTAATCTCTTTCATCCTCTAAATCACAGTTAAAGGAACTAGCAGCATCCAAATCACAGCCAAACTGCTTTGGGAACCATCCCTGGCCCACGCTAATCCTTGAAGCATGCTCAGGAGTTGTTTGGGAAAGGGCAGGTTGGTGCAGGCCAAAACCATACCCAGAAGCACACTAACAACATTGCCAATGATTGAGCTCCAGCGCTCAAGCCTTGGCTCTGCTTAATTTACAGCTATTCCTGAGCTAAGAAATCCAGGAACTCGTCTGAATTGTATCAGTAATCTTTCATCTGAGATCGCATCTATTGCTAATAAACTTAATTCTAGCACTGACCAGACAGTAACATCTTTTTTTCTCCTGCAGCACAGGCTGTTGCGTGTTATCAGCATACAGAGCCAAAAGGCTCTGCATGCCCAATCCAAAGGCAATCCAAATCAGTGAAAGCCTGGAAAGTTAATAAAAAGCAAATCAGGGAACATCACTGTGCCCCTGTCCAATTCCTTAATTTTCCCCTACCTTCAATACTGTACTCAAGTAGAACTGGAAGAGGAATTCAAAGAAAGGAAACAGGAATGATCGAAGGTGTGAAATGGCTTTCATGTGAGGAATTGCTGAACAGTCTCTGACTCTTCTGCCCAGACTCGGTGGGGGTATGATGAAGGTCTATAAAATTGAGAGTAGCAAGGAGTGGCTGGATTGCGAATGACTGCACTCCCTCTTCCAATGCAAGAACCACCAGATGAAGTTAAACAGAGGTGGGTTTGCCACATGCAGAAATGTTTTTTCACCCAGCAATTAGAAAGCCTGTAGAGCTTCTACCAAAGAGCTATGTGGATGCATAATGCTTATATAGAGGAGACTGGACAAGTGCTTGAAGTAGAAATACCCTACCAGGGTCAAGAAATCCCCCGAGCTGAAAGCAGTTGGAGGCTGAAAGAAGAAATTATCACACATGCTTGCCCTGTTCTCACCCTTGCCTTCCATGGGGCACTACTGGAAACAGAGCACTAGGCTAGGTGATTCGGGTATCTGAACCACCTTGGCCAGTTTCACATCCTCACTTGTGACACAGATGAACTCTGGATGAAATATTCTGCCTTCATCATCAGGGCTGAAACCACACTGACAATGCCCCTATGGGAACTGCTCTGATTTCCAAAGGGTCCTGGCCTTGCACTGCACCAGGAACAGGCTGTCCCTCCTGAGCTCCTCATACCACTTGCAGTTACACTGCAGGGTGGCCTGGTGTGTAGATCAACTCCACCGCATCTAAACAACACTAAACTACAACACCAACTTCACCAAACTTAAGGAACAGGGAAACAATCCTGGTGGCTGCACAGTAGGTCCTAACATTGGGTTAACAGAGCAAGAATAAACTCAGTGTTGTTTTTGCAGTTAGGTATTTAACATCTTTCAGAGGTAGACTTCACCAGGTCTTAGCACTGCAACATTGAATCCTCCCTGAAATCCTGCCTGATTCCATTTTCTGTGTAAAATTTTGCTTGAGATATTACACAGGATTTGGGAGTAGGGGAATAGAGAAGGGTGAGCTATCACTGCATGTGGGATTTGAAAGGCCATTTCAGTCAGTTTTCTGCCACAGGAAACAGTGATTTATTGGTGAAATGCCTAATGCAGCTGGGAAGTTCTGCTGAAGTCTTGAATTTGTGTGAATATTTCCCACATGAGAAAAGCCCAGATGGGAAATAGTCACACAATGGGAGGGAGAAACCTGGAAAGCAGTAATGTCAACAGAGATTTAATAGTAATAGTGTGCAGCAAATTGGACATGCAGTAAAGAGTAATACAGCAGTGAACCAGACCAAAGCCATTTTGGGTTGAGTCACCAGAAGCTTTGTTTCAGACGCTGGAATGTAGCCTTAATTTCTGGGCATGTCATTACCTGAAAGACTAACTGGAATGAATTCTGTGAAGGGCAGCAAAACTACCATGGAAAGAGAGGCCAGTTGCTAACTGCACATTCTGGACAATATCCTACAACATCTCTACATTCAAGCACTATCTATGTAATGGTCCCAACAACCCATTCATTAAA
>JANHGN010020739.1:4850-15735 GCA_024605025.1 Megaceryle maxima | reverse complement strand
TTGTGGCTATTTTTAACTATGATACAGTTAGAGATTCAGCATTTATCTAAGGGAAGGCTTCATAGCTATTCTCAGATGGAGGATTTCAGTTAATGTTCATATTAAGCTGAAAGTGTGATGCATTTAAGTAGAGAGTTGCAATGCAGGTTGAATGAAAGATCCCAGGAACCATTGAATTCTGCTGTCATTTGCACAAAGATAGTTGGTTTGTGGTTTGTTTTGGTTTTTTTTAAGTCCAATAGCTTAGCTCATCTAGAGGTAAGATAAAAAGAAAAAGAATCCTTAAAATAAGGCCACCAGTTTAGAGATGTTGTGAATACAGGCTGTCAATATGGTGACTTTTTCTTCGATTCAGTGAAAATCCATCACTGTGGACTCTATTTTTAACACATGAACAGTTTTGTGAAGTCTTTTTCAACCAGAACTATATGTCAGAGCAATGGCATGTAGATAAAGGTTTACTGGGTGGTGGATGGAAGCTGCTAGCAGAATGAACTCATGGCTTGATGTATATTTGTTTGGAAAATGTAAAATATATCTTTAAACTTGGCATCAAGGTGAGTTATATACCAGGTGAATTGCTCTCATCTAGTCAATTCTTCCTATTTTTTTTTAAAGTGTTGGAGGCTCTTCAACAATTTGTGAGAAAAGAAATGCTACTTATGTTACTGAATGGTATGGATAACACACATCTATCCAGACAGTAACCACAGGATACAAAAACATCCTGATTAAGAATTCAACAGCTTGTGCAGTGATCTTACCTTTATCTTGTTCATCATGTGTTAGCTCTGCAGAGATGCCATCTTTTATTATCCTTTCTGCCTTTCCAGTTTATCTTGACATAAACAGCACTTAACACTATAAAATATCCTGCTCGCTTTCAGCTAGAATTTCTCCAAAGTTTTTTGGTTTTAGGGTTTGGTTGTTTTTAGTGTTGTTGTTGTTTCCAATTTTTGGTGGGGGTTGTTTGTTTGGGTTTTGTTTTTTTTGGTTTTTTTCACTTGTTTTGGTTAAAAAAGAGAAATGGGAGAGGGGCTTCTGCTTTTAATAATGTAATTACCTGATGATATTTAGTCAAGTAAATTAATTAATTTTTTTTAGTGACTAAGATGTTTTGGAGCATTTTGTGGCCTACGCGGTGAGTTACTCTCAGCCATTGCTGTGCAGCCAGGTTTCTTGCCTCTTATTTGAAAAAGGATGTTTGGGAGTGTTAAGACAAGAGTGCTAGGATGCTTTTTTCCCTATCTTTCAATAGCATCAGATATGTTGAAACACACAAAATATTTTTGGCCTCTCAGTAGAGAATTGCAGGAGAATAACAAGACCCTTTCTCAAAGGCCCTCTTATTTACTCTGCTGAAATAGCATACAGTGTGATGTTACTAATGCAGCTGGTATGATCTTTTTAGATTGCCAGAGAAATGGATGTAAAAATCCCTTTGTGCCAGTGAATAAAACATCATGCTGAACAAAAACATATAAAAATTTCCTCTTCCTTTCCTGTGCAAAAACTATAGGCCAAGTCTGGCATCGTTTGTGGTATATCAGTAGTGTGTGTATTATTTGCAAATGGACATGAAAAGCTAAGGAAAAAAATATAGAAAAAATATAGAAAATGATACTGAAAACAGACTGAGAAAAGGTGCACGGGAGACTCATATGTATGCAGACTTATTAGGAACTATCTTATGAATTATGACTTATAGAAATGGCCTAGTTGCTAATTAAAAATGCTGGTTTAATAATTTTTAATATAAAACTGATAATCATCTGCATAATTTAACTGAAAAATTGTTTAGGAAGCAAATTTTTCTTCTATATATATTTTTTAAAAAACCAAAAAAACAAACAAACAAACAAAAACACCAAAAAAACCCTCTCAGTTGCACAAGTGAAAATCTAGAACAATTTGAAGTTTTACTACCATGAAACCAAGAGTGGTGGTGTTAATACAGAACAGACTGGGAGGTTATCTGTGGTGTGTCTCTATAGCATTGTGTTAGCCCTCATTTTGAGTACTTTACAATTAATTTTCTTTGAAATATAATAGATGTGCAAATGAAATCAAATGAAATGAACACCTACGTGGGCACCTTTTCTAATGTAAACTTCATCGTGACCCACTGCAGTCAGCCCACCCATGCAATGATATTTTTATGAGTTCCTGTGTTGATATCAGAGGTGGACATGATTATATGGGAAATACTGGCTCATAACAGATCACAATAGGCTAATAAACTTCTTACATGATTCATAAGGCTTTTCAGGAGGCTTTTTAGTTCATTTGTTATGAAGACATTAAAAGCATATATCCAATGCTGTTAAATCATATAAATTTTGTTACTCATTAAAATGTTTAATGGGGAATCAATGTTTTCCCTCCTATTAAGAAGGAAAAATAGGTGATTTTACATAGAGATTTTTAAACAACATTTTTTAAGTTAGCATGGGCATTATTGCACGTTATATCCTACAGGATAAAAAAAAATAACAACTGATGCTATTCAGGTAACCAACAGGCCTCACTGACACTAAAACACAATTTTGTATGTAGGAAGACTTATGGATTTTTCATCACTGGAATTTATTTATTTTGCATGACTAAATCTTGGTGAAAGACATATCAACTTTTAGTAGCCTTTATCCTTTACCTTATTTTGTATTATGATGTTACACTCTATAAGCTAAAAATTCATCTGTGTAAAAAAAAAAAAAAAGTCTAGCTCAGGTTCAGCTCCATAGTTATTCACACCAGACAGACTCTTATATTCAGTCTGATTGTCTTGATCTAAAAGTAGAACTCCTATTCAATATACTTCTGTAACAGTTTCACCCCAGAAAAAAAAGTATCCTAAAATACTAAAAATAAAATAATCTTATTTATTGAGCATTTATAATGCCAAGCATCTTGAAGTTTCTGATTGCAAGAGTTCTTGAAAGTTTAATTAATGCTATTTAAATTGGCTTCAGCCCTATTGATCTCAATAGGATTTTTCCATTAAAGGGGTTTCATCACAAAAAAGTATATTACAAACTGCCTTTTGCATGATTCCTGGCTGTTCTTTTTAATGAGTATTTTATTTATTTTATTCTTTGAAAATAATGCCAACCATTCCAGAGCTATTTACTTCTGAAACGGGGATCACAGGATCATGCAGGTAAAGAATCTGGATGCGTGGTTGGAGTTAACCATAATTACATTGCTGTTGCTGCCTGTGGAATGAATATCTTTTCAGTATATGGTAGATTAATCACCACAGCAAATAGATTTAATTGACTCAAATGCCCATGAGCCATTCACAGCAAATTTGGTTTTAGAAGGAGGCAGTGAATCGAATTTGAAAAAATTTTTCTTAGGTTCATCATTTTGAACAGATTTTTTTGTTGTTTTCAGTGGCATACTTCCACAGTTTTCATTTGATCCTTTAGTGAAAGAACCTCTAGGTGCAAGCACTAAGCCTTAATTTTAGGATGACACTTTAGATTTACTTAAGTATGTGGAGGCTTTCCCCTTCCCATTCCACATGTACAGAGAGTCCTCTGCTGCAGCCTCGCTTTTCCTCCTCACACTTCCCTGTATACTTTTACCCTTTACTTTGCCCTGGGACAGGACAAGGGGGAATGGATGTAAGCTGGAGCACAAGAGGTTCCACCTTTACATGAGGAGGAACTTCTTTCCTGTAAGGGTCACGGAGCACCGGAATGGGCTCCCCAGAGAGGTTGTGGAGTCTCCTTCTCTGGAGACTTTCAGGACCTGCCTGGCTGCTCCTGTGTGACCTGTGCTGGATTGTGTGATCCTGCTCTGGCAGGGGGGGTGGACTCGAAGATCTCCAACGTCCCTTCCAACTCCTGACACCCTGTGACCCTCCGATCTAGATCTCAATCTTGTGCAAAGTAAAACAAAAAAATCATTCTGGCTCCCAGGGGAGACAAAACACTGACCTCACTGAACGCAGATTTTTCAAATCCAAAGCCCTTACACACGTGGACTTGTGCAATGCTAGGGAAGGTTGCTAGGTAGGCAGAAAAGTAAGTTGGCTTTTGTAAAATTCTCTCATCAGCTGAGGATTTTATATGCTAGAAGAATTTATAGTCTTAACTCTAGGAATCATTAATTATATATATTTTTAGGAGAAACTGGGTGGGTTGGCAATTTTAGAAGAAATCAAAAGATTCAGTCTCTGTGATTTTTTTTATTATTATTTATTTATTTAACTATGAAGCATAACAGAAAGTTACTTGAAATGGAGATAGGAGAGGCTTTTAACTAGCAATTAGTTGCAACAGCTTTTATTTAAAGACACATTCATTCTAAATACAGGGTGCTTCACAGCAGACAAAGTTCTCTTTGGTATTGGCATCATTTCCTCTGTACATAGAAAGCCATAACCTTGGATTATATTTAATAGATTTTTCACTTGGAGCTTCCAAAGGCACCATCAATTTTGTATCATTTCTCTCCCCAGCTGCACTTTTGTTCACACAGTTTACTGCATATGCATGGATAGTTCTGTTCTTTATTCTGAACACGACGGTTTCTCCTTTTAGAATCTGATGTTTATTTTGACAAGAGCAAAGTGGCAAGCAATCCCCATTAAAAAAAAAATCTCTTGCAAGACCAAATTCAGAAGCATTGCCAGCCACTACTTTCACATTTACAAGAAACCTTGACTCAGTGGTTTGGAGAACACTCCCTTAATACAACTTAAAATGGTAAGTCTTGTTCCTTTCCCAAACTGACAGTTAAACCACTAATGTAAGGAGAAAGATTATTTAGGTTCTGCTTCTAAGGAGTAGTTAAAATAATCCTACCTGCTAGTAATATTAAGTATGATTCTGCTTGGTGCATTTGAAAAGACTTTGGTCCAGTGGAAATATTCAGACTTCATGAGAAGTATAAGTAATTTCTCACAGTAACGTGTTGCAGCTCTGCCTGTGGCACCAGGAGTAAACCTTATGTTGCTAAGACAATGACCATCTCCTGATTTCACTTTCTGGAGGGAGGACCTTTTTCCCTGTAGTGTAAGCCAGTGATAGGGCAAACAAAATGATTTATGATGGGCAAGGACAGATGCATCCTAAGTTTAGTCACTTAAAAGTTCTTCTCATCCCAAGGTAGATGTCTCAAAGAGGTTCTTGTCTGCCTCCACTGACCTCAAAACAAGTCTCGATGAGTGGTTTAAATTAGATGTCATTTCACTGACAGGTAAACTTGAGACATATCCTAACCTCTTGCTCTAAACCATGGCAGTACCTGTCTTTGCCAGGACCCTGCTGTGAAACGCAGTTCCCTCTCCTGGTTTTCAGACTTGTGTAAAACAGTAAGTGATGCAGAATAAGATTAGTAAAAAAAAAGGCACAGTAACACAAAAACCTATCTGTCAAAAAGAAAAACAGTTTGCCAAGGTGGAGCCTGTAACACATAATGATCACCTGGAGATGCTGGTAGATTTGCATGGCTTTGTCCCAACAAGTACTCAGATATCTAAAGTCAAAATTAAAAAGTCTCAAGAGCAGAGTTTAAGAGTCTTCCCAACAGTTCTGCTGGCTGATGTTTTAACTAGGATTAATTTTACTCATCCTGGATAAAACAGTGGGTGGAAAAAGTCCACTATCTCTTCCTCTGGCAGATTTTTTTTTGTGCAAAATCCAACCTTGCAGGTTTGATTTTACAATGAGTGCTGAAGGTTAGGTCATGCCAGCTTTATGAACTCGTTAAGCCTAGCAGCAAGGTATGCAGTGCTGGACTAAGGGGATTCTTAACAAGGCCTTTGGGTATCTACAAAAGCAGATAATCTACTTTGGTTTTGCATATGTGTGTGTGTCTAACAGATAAAATATACTCATACTTAAACATGAGAGCCATGTAGCTACTTACATAAATTCATGCTGCTATGATCCGTCCTATGTCCTTCTATTTTGTTCTTTTTCATTCTAGTTAAAATGTAGAAATTATTTATGGATTACACGTACACACGTTCAGAGTCTGAGCCCTTTAGTTGACTCCTGGAGAACAAACATTTATATCATTACATTGATCATTATGGTGTGAGGTTTGCTTTTGGGGTTTGGGTGGAGCTTTTGTTTATTTTCTTGCCAAGTCATGAAAATATGTAATCTAGAAGAAAAGAATTTTTAGTATTTGTGGAGTAATGGGATTTTAACAATTAGCAGAGTTAGAACACCTCCCATAATAGCTAATATTATTTTGCATTAGCTTTGTAAGTACAGTTTAGGACGTGATGGGAAGAAAAAAAAAAAAACCAAACATTTTAGTGCTATTTCAGCTGAGAAACCACCTGATGATGGAAGAGAAAAGTAAATTCCATAATCTGATTTTATGAAGAAGACATGGAACTGAAAGTGGTGTCATAGAACACAGTAATAGGGTTTGCAAGGTGCTGCCTACCCTTCAAACCCTACCTTGAAGGGTAGGCAGCACCTTGTGTTAAAGCAGAAAAGTAGAGGAAAAGAACAGAAACATAAGGCAGCTTCACAAGTGTCACCACTTAAATACAGGTAAGACATCTATTTTTAAATTAAGCTGCCTGTTTACCTGAGTATTTTTAAATAGCCTTCTTTAAGGTTTTCTACCTGCATGCAAAATAATAATAATAAAAGCTTTGAAGAGGGGTGTTTTGGAAGTGATCAGGTAAACAGCTACCTTAACCCCCAATGAACTCCATGTATCTCTCTCTATATATGGATCAATGTATATTTTACCCTCTTCTAGTAACTTGTCAATTATTGCCCACCTATTAGACTTTCTTTTCTGACATAGCTCCAGTTAATCAGATGCTGATTGGGGATTCTAGAATTCACTTCCTGATGATTATGTGTTATTTTAACAGGAGAATGACAATAATTTCCTGTAATGCCACTTGTTAAGGTAATTATGCTGTAATTGCCTTATCAAGGTGTCATAGAGGAGAGAGGAAAAACTCTGAGATTTCACAGCTGCTGTCATGCTTTGATAAAGTGTTATCTTGAAATACATTATCAGTCATCAAGCTAAATTTCTACCAGTTGTTTTAAGTCAGAAAAATCTGTCTCGGGTGGGGCATATGACCTCTGCATTTCCTGTACCTCATTCTGATAATTAGGGAGGATGGATTATCTTTGTTTTAAGGCATAAACCTAACAACAGGTTTGCACAGATTGGAGTAAATAAATGCAGGTTCATGAAAGTGTCTTTAGGAGAAGCTGCTTCCTGTGAAAAGATAGACTTCAAACTGTAATCTGGTTTTAGAGTAGATAGAGCTACTTGGATGCTGTCTCTGTTGTAGAGACAGAAAAAGGAAGTGAAATAGAGAATGTGACCAGTCAAAAGCAGGAATATGACAGGTCTCATAAGCATGTTTTATTTATTAAAGACCTATAAATGCCCTTGATAAGATCACTCACTTCAGACTTACTGAGATCCACCTGCTGAACAGGAACAAAAGTGTGAGCTCTCTTTCCCTTGGGTGAGAAATACAGGCTACCCAGCAAGAATGTACTGCCTGGAATGGGGGCAAAATCCAAGTAAAATGTACTTGTTGACTGAATTCAGAGCAGTTTACCACTTGCACTGCCTAGCTTTGTAATAGGTTGGGGTTGTGGCTTTTTTTTTTTTTTGCACACTCAGTTTAAGCATGTGATCATGAACTGGGAAATGTAAATAATGCCCATAGATTATGCAGCTAATCCTGCACTGCCAGCTATTCATCCTGTCCCTCCTACCTCATGCCAATCTAATTCAGAGAGAAGTACCCACTGCTTCAGCTTCTGCTGACATGACTGCCCTTTACATGATTACTAGTAATGATAAGGTCAAAAGGAGTGGAGAACTGGGCTCATACAACCTAACTCCTTAAAGCATTTAGCCTCACATTTGATGTCAGTGAGAATTAAGTGCCGTGCACCTTACAGGGTCTAGCCCAAGTGCATACTTTAAGAATGGCAAATAAATGTGCATATATTTTGTACATTTGCATCTGTTTGATACCTTCAAGGCAGCTGCTGCAATATACCATGGTAATGATTATATAAGCAACTCACAGATATGTACGTTAGGTTGATTAATGTCAGATCTTGCACCGAAGCACTTCCCCAATTAGCAAACTGAGAAACTAAATCTGGAGAGGGAGACATTTTTCTCCTATTCTTCCTGACGTGTCTTTCCATCTCCCTCAACTATTCAAAGATGTGCTGCTAACACTGTAATTCCCTGGGTTAAAGTTTCATGCAGAATATCTTCAATTCCTTGGATTATATAGTTCAAAATCCAGTAAAAAAAGCTCCACTGTGATGGTATTGAATCAAACTTAGAAATACTTAATATGTGGTACTAAAGACACAAGAGTGATTCTGAGGCATAAAAGAGAAAGGAAATCTAATGGTTTTACTAAACCTTTTGAATTAACTGCAAAAATGAAGATATTTTTAAAAAGTAGAAGAAAAGGCTCACAATCAAAATAAATATATGGAAAAAAACCACACCAAACCAAAAACACTGGGTAGGACTAAAATGAAAATGGACAATATGGAAAATGGGTTGTAGATCACAAAAAATAGAAGCAGCACAACGAATTGGTTCCATAAAAAGATTAGCAATAAAAGACAGTTCCATCATGTGACTGGGAAGTAAAAGCAAATTAGGCATTTTGTAGAGAGGGCAGAAATATTCACAGCATTCTACCCTTCAGTTTTGATAAGCGAATAAATAAAACTTAGGGCCTGAAACTTAGCCTGTTTCTAAGAGAGAGAACAGGAGAGGAAAGGAAAAGTAGAAATACTTAGAAAAGTATTAGCTAAATTTAAAGTACTTAACATAGTTTGATTATACTCAGTCCCATAATAAATTAAGAGCCTAAGATATTCAATAATCATTGAGCCATTATCCTGGAGAATGCATAAAGAATGAGGGATGTCCAGGTGGACCTCAGAAAGATAAACATAATAAAGGAGAACACAGAACAGGGAAGAAGGACAACCCACAGAACTGCTGTGCTGTTTAGTTTTTCTTCCTCTATGTACACAATTTTATTTTAGTTATTAGTTATCGGTTACTGATGTATTTAAGAAGCTCTCCTGGGTATGCTTTTGTGTCTAACTGACAGCATGTGGTTTAGTGAAACATTTAAGGATGAAATAAGTTACACACTGACATTTAGCTTCACAGAAATGAATTTCTAAGACAGCACATTACTTTAATGCAGTATTTGCCCACTGATGGACAGAAATACAGCATTGCTCCTATATTTCTCTTAAATGACACAACCCATCACTTTATAGCATGATGTTGATTTATTTTGCTTTCTTGCTTTTTGAATATTTGATGTTCCTGGTCTATGTCAAAGCAGAAGTTTTCCGAGATGGCTTTTTTTATACTCACTTTGCATTTACTTTGATGCTTTGATGCTTCGCAAATATATTTCAAGTGTCAAAGATTTTCAGATAGGGGATTGTGGTCCTGCTGGTTTCAAACCAGACAGCTAGAAAGTAGATATTTTGCAGCCAGAGGATAGAAGACCACTGGAGTAGTCAGGTTCCAAGAACCAGAATACCCTGACAAAAATACCCCTTGGAGATATGTACTGTTTTTTACTAGAATGGAACTAAAAATATCCAGTCTCTCGATGAGGACAACTAATAAATACTGACAAGGCCTGGCCTTGTCTGAAGGAAAAACATGTAGCGATTTATTTCTGCAGGAAACCCTTCTCTGTGCTTTAACACCATTTGAACACTAATAAGATTTAACATCCCTTGCTTGTGTGGAGAAAAAAAAAAATTAAAAAATACAGGTTTGATTTTCCTCTCTTGCAAAAATGTGAGAAGGGTTTAAAATCTGAAATGTAGTTTAAAACAGCCAATCTGTTCCTGGACTTCACCCAGCTTTGAGAAGGGCAGGACAGGAATGGAGAGAAGGAACATTTGTGATTTTGCTGTTGCTAGTAAAAGGAATATAATTTTTTCACATAGTCAAATTTTTCTCTAACTTGCCTAAGGAGGGAGTGACCGACCATCATTCATCTTCTCTCCGGACTATTGAAGAATACAATAAATACAAAATCATGATTGCAAACTATGCACATCTGTTAAATTAACTAAAGAAAACACAAACTGAGCAGGGTTGAAAGAGTCTATAACAACAGTGTGTTGCCTGAGGCTCAATGAGTCTGTGTGAACAAAACTGCAGTGTTGACCTCCCAGAGTTTTAATGTCTTTTACTTCACCCTTGAACTGAAAAAAAGAAGTTAATCACTTGTGGGAGGCTTCTCCAGTTCCCAATAAAATTTTATCTTGCAGTTATTCCTTATCTTTGTTCTAAAACCATATTGAACTGTATTAAAAGAATTAATTAAAAAAACTCCAAACAAACAAAATCAAAACAAAATAAACAAAACCAAATTTTCTCTTAGATTTGCTCTTTGTGCCTCCGCATTCTCTCAAGATTCAGTATGATCATCCCCCACCTTAACTTACCTGTCCTTCTCATGGACCTACTGATGAAAAAGATAATAGAGTTTGTTGAAGAGAATTTTATTTGCACTACCTGGAAAAATGATTGTATTCTAATAGCAACAAAACCCTACCAGCTCCTTCCTGCCACCCACTAGTACTGTTCCATTTCTAGGAAACAAAATGGTAACACAGCATTCCCTGAACCCCGTGAGGACTGTCTCCTTTTCTATACTTGGAAGGGGCCTGACACAATGTGGTACAAACTTTCTTCCCCCCCTTAAAAATGAACCCATAAAACTCGTGCCCAAGCTGTGGGGATGCAATGATGATGCATAGAGAATTAATCAGTCACAGAACCACAGAATGGTAGGGGTTGGAAGGGACCTCTGGAGATCATCGAGTCCAACCCCCCTGCCAGAGCAGGGTCACCCAGG
>JANHGN010020735.1:16326-32675 GCA_024605025.1 Megaceryle maxima | reverse complement strand
GGGGGGGGGGGGGTGGTGGTGGTAAGTTCTGGTTTAAATCTATGGTCTGGACTAGATCCATCAGGCTCAACTTTGTATCTCCTCTCAGCAGGTGTTGAAATCATCTGGTTTTGAGCAAAAAATCCACCCTTTGCTGACAAACAGTAACAGATTCCTGCAAAAAGCTCTTCTCTCTCAACCAACTGGCATTTGATCAAGGAATCCCCAACCCGTTCAGACTTTTTCCACTAGAAATCTTGCGCCAAAAGCTGAGATAGATCCTCACCTGAACAACACCATTTCAGAAGCCGTACAGAGCCCAGCTTGATCTGGTGGGCTGAACAGAGCAACAAAATCAATGCATTTCTTAGCACCAGAGTTTAGAAGAAATGCAATGCCACCAGAAGCAGAGGTTCAAGCGTGCCAATGTGCCAGAGCAGCATGTCTCCACATGAGAGGACAACCCAACAATTTTTGATTTAGGATAGCTTCAAACATACCTTCTTAACAATTGTACACCAGCTGATTTATTGCCCCAGGTGCCAGCCTGCCTTCCTGCCATCAGTAACACAGCACTGTCAATATCTGGGTGTTCACATAATTTATCTGGCTGATTCATCTACTCTTGAAATACCTTTTCACTTAGCAGTGAATATTCTCCATAAAGAATCCTCTCAATCACATAGAAACTATTAAAAAGTATTGGCAGAAAAAAAAAAAAAAAAAAAAAAGACAAAAGACCCAAACAAAAACAAACAAGCAAAAAAGACCCACAAAACCAAAACCAACAAAAAAAAAAATCCCAACCCAAACAAGTGGGTTTTGCTGCTTTACATCTGATTTTTGTATGCAACTGATTATCGTAGCAAAGTAAATATGAATGCAAACACAAATACGAAACCCAGAGGCAAATGGAAACCAAGTTCAGGTGTGACCTTTAGCTGCAAGTCAGCCTGCCTGCCTTACACTCAGTGTAAAGGGAATTACATCCTGCAGTGCAGGGCAACGTTTCTGGGCATCTCAGCAGGGAGGAGATTTCTGAAGTTTAAGACTGAACTTCTACCCAAGGGAAGTGTCGCCCACTTAGTGAGTGACAAATCTTTTGCCTTGATGCAGGAAGCAGAGCTCAAAGTAGGCAAAATCCAAAGGAAGACAGGTTCATGGTGTTGCTCGAGAGAGATGTAACTGGGCAATCAAGTCAGAAAAATTATAGCTTCCATCATCCTGCTAATTCCCAGCTCTCCTCCTGCTCCCTCCTCTGCTGACGTTCCAGTCCCCACTTCAATACCTGCCAGGTCCTTCTAGAGAGCTGACATTTCCATTCCTGACATTTTCTGCAGCTCCATCTGGGAATTAATGGCCGGATATTAGCATTGATGGGGCTGTTTATCATAATTAGTCTCATGAAGCTACTAAGCATCCAACTATTTTTCATCAACACTGAGGAAATAAACTGCAGAATGCCATAGATGAGACGGACGATTTATTTATTGATTGATTTATTTTGGTCTGTCAGGATGTGGCTTTAAAGTTTGCTGACATGAGCGATGCTTCTCAGAGGCAATGACGACGATAGGGCTGGCTTGTCTTGGGTGCACAAGCTGCAGAGAAGAGGATTCAAAACTCCTTGAGACAATGAGAAGCCATTTGTTGTTCTACATCTGCCTTAGCCTCCTGCAACATAAAATGACAAGTTGTGACAGGTTGAGTCCTGTCTGGACAAGCTCAGGAAGAGGCAGCCAGTAGCCACACAAAGGCATCATGAAACGAAGCCATCTCCAGGTACGCCTTTTCTTCCCCATCAGGAAAGCAAAACAAAGGTGCTGTTTACCCTACAGGAGGTGGCACATGGACCAGCACTTCCACGACTGTCATTTGGGTGTGCCAGGTTGTCCTTGGACCTTAGCTAAAAGGAGGATGCTGCAGGCAGCACACATGTCTCTGTCATGTTCCAAAGGTACGTGGGAATGGATAAAGCTGCTTTCTTATTTGTTGTCCCACTTGGAGTAGGGTGAAGTATTATCTTGTTTTCCTTTCCCAAAGGCTCAACAGAGAAGGACAGGGAGGCAAAGTCTCATACACGAGAGAGATCAGGCTGGGTCCTCTGTGGATAGGGAACTGCTCCTTGTAAGAGCTGGGGCTCACCATCATCTACCTCCTCTGACAGAGATAAGGTCCATCCCATAATAACTAATGCTTGCTGTGTTCTCAGTCTTACTTTATAGGAACCAGTGAAGTACATTTTCTGTGTTTCTGTGAGCTTGGGTACTCAAGGAACATACCAGAACCTGCACTCCTCTCTGGAGATTGCTGGTCACTGAGCTGCTGAGAGCCACCAGATGTTGTTATCCATCCTGATGGCTAATGTTCTGGGCAAGGAGCCTGTGCCAATTTCAGTAGCTCTTCTACCATCTTGCAAATTTTGATGACCACCTCACAAGTATCGAATGGGAGGAGACCCCTGCCAGGGTCAGCTGCCTCATACTGCACCACTCTGCATGGCTTATAGACTGCAGTTGGAGCTCCTCTGTCTGCAGGTCTTCCCTAATCAAGAAATGAGGACTACAGAACTGTGTGGAGCTTCTGCCTGGAGCGAGACACAAAGGCCTCCTGAGCTCAGTATTGCTCTTCCCTCTATCCTCATGAAAACCCACAGTCTTGCTACAACACATACACCTCAGTGCTCACCTGCAGCAGGCCCACCTCCTCTCCCACAGGCTGATTATCAAGAGGTTTCCATCCTGAGGATTGCTATGCAAACATCAAACATTTATGTTTAAATATTACACTCTTCTGCTGATGTGAAGCTGGTAATTACATCCAGATGGGACCTGGCTCACAGGCAGACACAAGGCCCACACACTGCTGGGTGGTGGCTTTTTTTCTACAAAACCATGTGGACAACCACCAGCAGGAATCAGAAAAGCTGAATGTCATTAAAAGCAATTAATAAAAAAAAAGGGGGGGAGGGGCTGAGGTGGGTTGTGTGTTTCTAAATATATCATGCAACATATTCCAGGTGAGCACTAAGTGTTCCTGGCTGCAGTGCCTGGCAGCCTCCATACTATACCTGGAATGTGATCCAAGCCAACATGATTAAGCCATACATCCCTCTGGGCACAGCCTGACAATGACATGCAGCTCCTGCAGAGCCTTCCTCAGCTGACTAAGAGCTCTTTCTGCACAAGGGCCTGATTCAGTTTGTGTTCTAGTCCATCAAAGTGGTCCCCACGAATATGTTGCAGTCCCAGGGCCACCACACTGTTAGTGCGAGCTTGCAGCTGCTGATGCCTCCTTACACGCTAAGTTGGGAGATCACCTTTGCTGTGCATATCTGTGCTCATTTATGCCTTGCACGAGCTGCCTAATGTAGGAAACACTTCATTTCCTACTAGCTCTGGGATTTCAGGTCTGATTCTCTATGAAGGCAAAACGAGAGCATTGTAGCAAGTGAGGAACTTTTTTTCCCCCTGGATGATAGTCCATAGCTCATGTTCAGATTCAATATCTGATTGGGTTTTAACAGATAATCCCATCCTCCCTTGTCTCTCCCCTACACATCAAACAGAACCAAAAGGCGAGCAGAAACATAATGTCTAAAAAAATGCCTCAGCATTTGTCCTGCCCAACACCTGTGTTATATATACACACCACCACGTGCCCAAGAAGCAATCCCTCTCCTTATCACACATACCTGATCGAGTTCTAGCAATTACAGCAATGCAGACACCAGCCACCCTTTGCTGCCTGAAAGAGAAACTAGATCTGCCTCCTCATACCCAATTTAAGTAGCCTGGGAAAAAAAAAAAACACTGCAGGTGACACCACTTCAGGGGAAATGAGCTCTAAAGGCTACAGCTCTTTCTCTGCAAGTCAGTTGAGCTCTTTTGAACCTCCATCTTCTCAAGAGCTGGTGGTGACCCTCTTTGTAACAAATGCTCTCAGGATGTTCCCAAGCCAAACAGTGCAAAGCCAGAGCCTGGTGTCCTGTCCAAACAGCCATGGATGTTTAATTCCCCAGGACAGCTGCTGGGCTGTACCCTCTGTGTTGTAACAATTTTTCACAGCTCCCAGCTCACGCATCTAGGTGTAAGAGGTGTCCTGCAGTCAGCCTACACCACAGGACCCAGTGGCTCTGGTTCTAAGGAGAAGAAAGAGAAAAAGCAGCAAACGGGGGGGAAAAAAGAAAGGAAACCTAGGAGATGTGACAGAAATCATTGTTTTCTGAGAAACTGCAGAGCCATAGTGAACACATGCTGTAATGTGAGACAAGTGTTAAGCCCTAGGAAATCAGGATCAGCAGCAGAGGGGAGCAGGTAATATGCAAAGTGGGGCAGGAGCCCCGGATACATCCATTCAGGAGCCTGCACCAAAGCTCTTAGAACCCATCCTCTGAGTCTGGCTGACCAGAAGCCTGTGGCCATCTGAGTTGCTGTTCATGCTTCCTTTGCTTCTTTGCTACCCTGAGCTCCCTTGTCTGCTGTCCCTCTGGGGAGCTGCTTCTCCCTCTTCCTGTCCTGTATGGGCCTCTGACTTCCCAAATCTTCCTCAAAGAACCAGGAGTAGAGCTTTCCAAGGAAGCTTACGTCTGCTGTCTTGCACCCCAGGAGAGTGTTACGGGAAGGGTTCAATGCCTCTGCTTTCTGCACCCAAGAAGCAGGCCTTTGGCATACCATTACTGACCCTTGTTTCTGCAGTAACCTTATCCAACATTGCATGGGTCTGTGGAGACTGTTGTATTCCTGTTGCCTTCATGAATAATGGATCCCCCTCCACCTTCCCTCTCCTTTTCCCTGTTAGAGCCCATTTCATGTTGGGTATATCTTGTATGTTTGCTGCATCCCTGGGGTTGATCTGAACACTCCAATTCCCAGCTCCAGTTCTCCTCTTCCCAAGATGCAAGTGATAAGAGGGCACCAGATAAAATTCAAGTAGTTATTAGCATAGGCATGACCAGGATCTACCTGTTGGATTTTTAAGGGGTTTAAGGTATTTCTATTGCTTCCAGTGAGGCTGTAAAGCTCATGTTAGGGCCCTATGGGCACTAATAGGCTTTAGTGGCCCTGGCCAGCCTCTCCTAGCATGTGTCTCCACACACTCTGCTCCAGAAGCACCATGTAAGCTCAGACCCAGACCCTCAGATCTTGGCTGAGCTATGTTATAGGTGCATCTATCCCCAGTCCCATCTCTGGCCCTGCCTCCTGGGTGGACGTTAGACCAACATTGTAGCCTTGTCTCCAGGTCTATCTCTGGCCCATATGCTCATAACAGGACTCTGTGGATGGATCTTGGAGTGAGATTATCAATTTGCCTTGTCTGTGGCCCTTGTTACCAGCACTTGTCTCTGCCTGACAAGTTCAGATGCTGTGTGACTGTGCTATGACTGGTGAGGGCAATGCCTGTACTGGAGTTACCTTTGTCCCCCTGGCTTGCCTTCCATTAGGAAACAGTTTATCCTTGTTGTTCCTAGAACCCTATATGCTCTCCTCCTCTCCCAAAATTTCACATTTTAAACACAAAAAATATTGGTTCAGGGAAATAAATCCTCATCATTTTGTTTCTAAAAGTCATCTCTATGGATAAAAGAAGTGTATCTACATGTCTGTGATTTTGGGCCAGAGAACATTGTGGACCACTTCTACAGTGCAGGGTGGATAATATATTTTCCCTTGTTCTTGGAAATACACAGCTTTATTCAGCTTGATTTGGTAAAGACCAGTAATTTAGCTTTATTCCTCTTCAGAAGCTGCAGGCTCAGCAATGAGATAGCCCTGATTTTAGAAGGGAATATGCTGTGAAGTTTAGCAGCATTGTGCATGTCTCTTTCCTTAGGTTCTGTTGCAGTAACACAATGACCTGAGACGACTTGTTGACTTTAGTCAAACCTCTTTTGAGTAGCTTTGTAGGCATGAAGACCTGTCAAAGATGTGTTCTGGTCCCAGTTTGTTGTCCTCCTCCTTTAATCTAATTTCTCCAGGCTATGAGAAGCACCCAGTTTTACACACCCTTATGTGGAGGTATACCTTATCACTGTGCCTTCTTCTGCCAACCTCTCCAGCCCAATTCTTTAATCTCTGCCATGTTCACTTTGTGTTGCTGCCCCTGAAGATCTACCCACCTTGGGAGTTTCCATGAGGAGAGACCACATTGGCAGATATTTCAGAAAAAGAACTGTGAGGATCTGAAAATCAAAGCCAAGGGATGGCAAAAACCCTTCAACAAGGAGACCGAAGTCTGTGTGATTTAGGTGAAAGCGTAATGGCTACAAAGGGAAGAAAACAGGGTAGTCAGTAAGAAACCCCACCACCATAAGCCCTTGGAAATCCACAAAATCAGTTGCCTGGAAACTAATGATGGCTCTCGTCAACAATAGGAAGAAGACACAAGTGCCCTAATTCAGGCCATCACCACCGTCTTTTTCTCTTGACTGAATGGAAGCAGCAAAAAGAGGCTGTGGGTAGCAGGGTGTCACCTTGCCCTCTGCTCACAGGGATCACAGTCTCAATGCTGTTGCATCTGGATGGTCAGTTCCCTTAGCAAACCTCGTGTCCTGAAGGTTAGAAGCTAAACCATCTTCTCCCAACCTAGTGACATCATAAACTGCTGGTTGTCAGGAGCCTGAGGGCAGGGTCACACATCATCTCTCCTCCAAGCACCCACCTATGGCTGTCAGCAGAAACAGTGCTAGGGGTAGCAAGTCTTCACTCCAGCTCTATATGATCAATAAACCCAATTAAGATATTCTGAAAAAGGATTGGAAAAACTAGTTTCTCCACATCCCCCGTCAAAATTCAAGCTTCTGTTGCTGTGCCTATCTTATTATAGCAGATAGCAGCTCCAACCACCTAAAGTAGCTTTAGAGTTAAAAGAAGATAATTAAAACAGGAGAGACAACCCCATTATCAGCAGGGTCAGAAGTATCAGTTAGGGCTGCTCAACATTTCCCACTATAAGATCAATTTTTCAACTGCTTAGAATTTTGCCCAACTTAATTGTTTTTACTGAGTTTCCTCTAGAGGGCATCTACTTCTTAAGTTGAGGGAAGTACATGTATTTATTAACTCTGTCATCTTCTAACCACTATTTAAAAATTATAGAATAGTTTAAGTTGACAGGAACCTCCAGAAACTGCACAGTCCAACTGCCTGGCTCAAAGCAGAATCAGCTTGAGCAGGTTGATCAGCACCACATCTCATCAAGTTTTGAGTATCTCCAAGGATGGAGACCCCACAACCTATCTGGGCAGCCAGTTCCAGTGTTTGATCACCCTTAAAATCTTTTGTCTAATGTTTAAACAGAAGTTCTCATTCTTTCCAGCTCTTACCATCCCTGTGAATTCTACCCAAATTTGGCCAAAATCAAAAACTCTTTGGCAAAAAAGGCTGTATAGGTGACTACTACAGAACACAATGGGCACTCATATTCACATGCAAATTGTCCGAAGACCAATCTTGTTGCAGCATGAGAAATGCTAGGTTAAAGTCATTTGCACAGACCTTAATTATTTTCATTGCACATATTTTTTTTAATTTTAATGTTAATTACACAGTTGAACTATTCTCCAGAGGGCCCTGGCTCATCCCACACACAGGACAAACATCACATGGTTAGCATAATATCTTGTAATACTTCACTTGCATCCTGTTGTTCAGTGCACGAAGCCTGAAGCAGAATCTACTGCGCATTATTCAGTCTCTGCTAGGTAGATAAGATTGTGTCCTAAAAAGCTTCTCAATCTAATTAAATAAAATAACGGAATATTTCAAGTCTATTAATGATTTTAGCTTTGCAACTCTCCTGCCAGAAGATGGGGCTGCACCATGGCTGTTTTAGGGAGGACAAAACTTGAGAAGGGCTGAAGGAATGGGATTTCTGGGGCACTGCATGGACACACCTCGGGCGAGATATTACAGAGTACTTCAAAAGGTGCAGCAGATTCCCTCCAGGACAGGAGACTTTCTAAAAGCCAGCTGCCTCATTGTAGACACCTGGAAAATGAAGCACACACCAGTGTGGAAGGAATTGCTTAACCAAGTGCCAAATCATTTCCTACAGCCCAGAATCAAAAAGGGCGTCAGTCATTTCAAATGAAAAGAGATTGAGATTATCCAAACCTGGGTCTAGGCAAGTCCGGCTCATCCTAGCCTAGGTGTTTTGCATTTAGGGTGTCAAGCTGAAAATAAAGAAAACTTCTTGAGGGTCTAACTTGAGCAGACAGGTAGCAAACAGCATCTGGCATGTGCCCTTCTGGCCCCAGGACTGGAGCCACATAGCCTTCATCACACTGGTGGTGGCTAATCCCTACTGTCCACAGCAGTTTCTGTAATCCATGGTGGCATTAACCTGCTTGTCTATAGTCCAAGGAGCCTTTTGTCATCAGACTAGAGACCACTGCAAGGACCTCTTTTCTTGATTGTCCCCAGGAGGGGGATTTGGCTTTTGTTTGCGCGAAGGCTTTCCCGATTCAGCATGGAAATGGGGGAACATGACACATGTTTCAGGAATTAAATCTGTTGCAGGAACTGAAAAGTTCCTAGTCCCCAAAACACTGATCCACAGCATCAAGCAGGGGAGGGGAAAAAAGGAAGGTGGACAAAAAAAGAGTTTGCGAGGAGCAGACCAAGGCAGGTCTGAATTTCACCAGCTGGAGAAGAGAGTGGAGCCTTTCGTCCCTTCCTCTGTCTCTCAGCCCTTCCCTCTTCTGAAGACAAGCCGTAAATCCCTGGGAGGCCCCTAATCTGCTTTGCTGTACAAAAGGCCCAGTCTACTGGCTTTCCTTTTCTTTTTCCCTCTTTAAAGTTGAAGTGGGGATCAGTTTCCAGACATGAAAGCAGTGAGGGGGAAGGAGCAGGGCACAAGCAATCATCCTGCAAGAGATTCTGCAGAAGGCAAGAGCACAGGTGGCTTCAGGGGGACTAGGGGCAACAGCATCTTTGGGGTTCTCAAGATCCTCGCTTTCTAATTAGAGATTTTTGCTGTGCTTGGATATCACTCTTTCTTGTACCAGCATCACCCATTATTTTATACAGCTTTTCTTCCTCCCACGTGTCCTTTCCACCACCCTAACTAGTGAAACAGTGCAGAAGATAACTCCTTCCAGCCTTTTACTTTTGTAATAGGATCCCCAGTCTCTTGATGATGCTCAGAGAATTTTTCTGCACTGATTGTGGCATGAGTTCAGCCTACCTGCCCAGGACTCCTACCTGATGCTAGATGAGGTCTTGTCAGTATTTTGCAAAAGCTATTAATAATTTTCTGCTTCTACTGAAAATATCCCAAACCCCTCAGGTCTCGTTTGCCTTTTTGTGCCTTTAGCACATTGGTGGTTCATAATCACCCATGACTGCTGCAACTCGGTTCACCTCCTCCTCAGTCATGTCCAGCTGACACACTCCCTGTCTAGCACAAAAAAGACCCAACCCTGTGATTAGTCTTGCATTTCGTGCTGTTGAATTTCCACTCGTTCTTGTGTCTCTGCACTCAAGGTTGTCTGCTGCTCTCTGTTTGATCTCTCGTTTCTTCTGCATTCACAATGCCTCCCCCTTCTGCGTCATCAGCTGGCTTAACCTAAGTGCTCCCACTTCATATGACAACATCATTCATGGAGAGAATAAACAAGATCAATCTAAGAATCAATTGCAGAGAAACTCCAGTGGTGAACTCTGTCTAGCCTGCTACTGCCTCTGTCCAGAGGTACAGCTTCTGTACCTGACTTCTATTTCTTCCACTAATCCCATCATCTTCAGTTTAGTTAGCATTTTCCCTGTTACTCCACTGAGCACTGCTTGCTGCAATTGTCTAGAAATTTGTCTAGATAAGTTGAGATGAGCAGGCTGTCTCAGACAAATGCTTTCTGTGGCAAGCTGAGCCAGTTTTCCTCCAGCCATTTAACTGTGCTGGTCTGCAAGTTTTGTTCCAGGTCTTTGCATGCTACTGATCAATCCTGCAAACTCCCCAAGCCCCACAATAAAGAAATAAAACAAAGTATGGGTATTATAATCACAATCTTCAGTGTGTTTTTTTCTCTTCTGCAAGAGGTTCTGCCTCTAGAAACTTTACCACTACACCTGCAGTTTGGCACCTTTGTTTGAAAACTGCAGATACCTGCTTGTCCTGGCTACAGTGCATCAACACATCTGACTATTTATTATTTTGTTATACCTTTCAGTCTTTATACTGTCATTTTCAACCTTGCATGTTCACCTTACACCAAGCACTATCATCTCCTTCAGGCTGGGTGAGGGCCGCATCGCAAACACGTTTGCTGCCCAGTAGACCTCCTATGTTGAACAGATGCCTGAATGGTATTTTCCCCTGTGCCATAACACCCTCTGTAAGATTTACCTCAGCTCAGCTTGCCATGTTATCCTTACAGCTTCCAGGTCTCTAGAGTACTGCTTCTTGTGAAGAAAACTGGTCAGCGCAGATACTAATCCAGTTGGAACTGGATTCCTCATAGCCAAAATCTTCCTTGTCAGAGTGAGGCCAGCAGATCCCAGATCCTGTCCTCAGCTAGGGGCTCAAGGAGATTTAAGGTCTTACATTACCTTTGATAAACACCTTACCAGGAAACAGCCTGGTAGTCCTGCTTATTCTGCCCCTCAGACATTGGGTCCCAGATATTTCCACTGCAATCCAGGCCTACCAGATGCAACTTTGATGCTCTCTGGGGATGGACCAGATCCTCTCTAGGGGGAACAACACCTGGTAGTCACCATCTTCACCTGGAAGGAAAACAAAGTATCCTGTTTAAATTGTAAAACCCTCTCCATCCAGCCACTGAAAAACAGCTTTTCCCAACTTAATCCAACTTGCCAGGGCACTGGGATCCCTGAGTAGGGAGAAGGGGTAAAACTATCCTCAAGGGAACAGAGAAGAATGAACTCAGTGAATAGAGGGATGAGTAGACTCCACATGTTGTAGAGGAGGCTGGGACAGACCCCACATCCTGTAATAGGCAATTGGGATGGATCTTCTGGAGGGTCATCACTCTACATTAACCTTTGCAGGAGATGCCCTGGGCAATGCTTTGCTTCCTGCATCACCCAGGATGCTGTTGGCTGTCTGGGTACCCAGCTTCCCTGGAGACCATGCCAGTTGCTCCCACCTCACCTGCTCTGCTGTGAAAACCCAAGGTGAAGCTGGAGCCTCACTGTGCCTGCCCTCTAAAGCCTCTGTCTTGTGGTGGGAATAAATTGCCTCAGATTTCTGTAACTCAGGCAGAAAACCCAGGCCCCTTGCTGATAAAACCAGGCGGCCTGGACAGCGTTGCCCTGGCAACCTGCACTTTCTTCCCCATCCTTTTGTTCAGTCTCGGACCCAGACTTTTGTACCCAGCCATAATGGGGCCAGACTCTCAGGATATTTACAGGGTGAGGTGAGAGGAATTTCATTCAGCCACGTCTTGCTTGGCCCGGCTCCTTCCACAGGGTGAGGGAGGAATGTTATTGACCAAGGCCCCATGCAGTGACAGAGGCACTAAAGAAAGGCACTTTAGACTTTCGGGCAAAGAAAAGAAATTCCTGCCTTCCTCCATGCAAACATACCCCCCCGCCCCAACATGCCTTTTATTTCCTTATTTCTCTTTTTGTAACTTCCCCACTCACCCACTTCTGCCTACAGCTGCTCTCACCAGGCACAAACAAAACCCTTTAGAATGCCCCGTATGCCTGCCAGCTCCAAGACATTCAATCCTCCTGGATCCCTGTCCTTTGAGACACCTTGCCGATAAAATGAAGCTGTACATGCACTGAGTATGTGAAGCTGAGGCCGGGGCATGGAGCAGCTGAGCACAGCAGAGAGCTGAAGCAGGACCCAAGCCCACTCTGAGACCCTGACATGCTCAGTCCCTTCTGCTCTGGTTCCGGCTGGAAAGGGTTAAGCACATCAGGTCCTACTGCCTGCTGAGAGGACAAAAGGCTGCCTTGACATCCAATATTGAAGCTCCTAGGGACACCACTGAGGAATTCCCATTAGCTGGTGTTTGTGGAAAGCTTTGTATCAAATGCGGAGGTCATCCAGTTTACTTTCCTTGTGCCTGTCACTGGGAGAGCAGCAGCACCTTCCAGGCACCGTGTTGCATGGGAAAAGTGATGCAGGCACAATCCGAGCTGTACATCTGCAGAACAAAGGCAAGCAAGTCTTGCACCTTTTCCCCCCTGCACTGCCGAGCAGCTCCAGCAGCTGCCAAAACCCCCTGGAGAAACTCTTTTCTGACCTGACCAGACCCATGCCTAGGTTCAAGTAGCTCATTTCAGAGGTGGACCCCATAGCATCACTCTCTTCTTGGCTTTCAGACCTCAATTTCTTAGAAATCTATGGTTTGGGCAGTAGACTTTGAGGACTTGTTACTGGCAAGGCATTGCTGTTTCTGATGTACCCTGCCCCACGCTGCTCTGTTTTTAGGTGAACTGTGCAAAGTGAAAGACAGGGGCAAAGGTGGGATGCAGGATGAGTGTTGGGTTTTCTTCAGTTCTGCTCCAGGCATAAGCAGCAAATAAAACCCCCATTGGTGTTGCTTGGCTGGGTAAGGACCCACTAAGAAGCAAGTGGCTTCTGCTGTGGTTAGTGTCCCAGGGCTGTTCTCCCCCCTGCAGTGCTCAGCCATCCCAGAGCACTCTACCCTGGCTGATGTGGCAGCAGAGAACAGCCCACAACTCTTTGCAGAGACAGAGGCATTGGTGGAAGATTTTCTTCAGCACCGAATGGATTTACATGGTGTGTCTCTCTCCCAGCTGGATCATCTGATGTGTAATTAAAGGTGAGCTCGTACATCATAGTCTTTCCCTTCAACTGGCACTCCAGGAAGGAGGAAAAAGACCTGTTTTCATAACATTTGTCTTTGGGACCCCTACTTTTCCATCACAGCTCCTTAAAAAGAAAAAAAAAAAAATCAGCTAGCATATGTAAAAAATGATTAGTGTGAGCCAGGCAGGGGAGAGGAGAAGCAACACAGACAAGGGATGACCACGGACACCTTTTCCTGGGACTATCACCAATGAAAACCAAAGTCCAGGGCATACCCAGTTGGCTTTTGGCAAAGGACTGTTGTTCTGGCACCATTTCAATGCTACTTGCCTCGAAGGCATGAAAACCCCTCTATAAAGTAAGCTGGGAACCATGTGGAAGCCAAATGCACACCAGCCATAAATAATGGGGCAAACGTGTCCATGCAAACAGAAACACACAGCAGCCTTCCTTTCCTGTCATCCAGTCTTGGCAAGGTCTTCCCAATTGCTGCTGCTAAGGTGAGCCCTCCTGGATCAAACACAGTGTGCCCACAGGCACAATCCCCCTGTGGGTTTAGGTGTACATGTTTCAGGGGCTAATGATTCAGTTGCATTGAGGGATCACATGGCCAGAGGCACACTCCAATTGCTCCATCACCTGTGCCCCCTCACATCAGCCTGCCCACCCCTCAATTTTTAGGCAGGTTACCAAGTTTTCCTTTTCAAAAGGTGCAGAGCTGCAAATTTCATCATGCAATTTTAACTGTGTGAAAACAGCCTCTGAGCAACCCCCAAGGTGTGAAGCCACACTGAAAACATCCCTTTTCTTGCCTTTGTGAGAGTATTAGCATTCATGCTTCTTCTGTTTCCTTCTCCTGGGACTGAGTAGGGCTCAGGTGCACTCACAACAGGTTTCTGTTAGGAAGTGCAGCAGAAGAAACCTGCTTCTGGACAAGAAGTTCTCACTGTTGATGGGAACAGGGTTCTTGGAAGGCTGGGAGGAGGCAAGATGAACACATAAGGAAGAGCAAAGTCTGAGACAGGGACCTTTAAGGCAAAAGAGGGAGGGGAAAAAGAAGTTCTATTATTGAAGGTTTAAAGACACAGGGAAAACCAACATTGTGTGCAATCTGGTAAGTGGCCCTGGGAGCCTCTCCAATTATCACCTGGTAGCAGCACAGGGGCCAGGACAATAACAAAGAGAAGGAAGTCAGCTTCCAGCTACCCCTTTTCCTCCACACACCACACAGCCCAGCAGAAAGGCTCCCCAGTAATCATTTGGTGACATCCAGAGAGGGGATTCCTCTTCAGAAACTTGGGCCATCTGATATGAGGCTTTCTCTGAAAGGGAGGTTTGTCTTATCCCGAGACATGTTTAAGAAGCAGGAGACTCATCTTCTATAGCAGCCCCTCTCTCTCTCCTCTGAGGATAGGAAGAGCCTAGCTGAGGAGTTCAGCACTAGGCTTTTCATCCTTTAAATAGCAGCAATCACAGGAGATTGATTTCACACAAAGTGACTAGTCAAGAGTTACACCTATACCAGGAGACACGGCAGAAGGAGAACTCAGTCCTAGAGCTTGGAGCCCTAGGCCACTCTGGGAAAGGACACTACATGACCACTGCTCTTGGGACACGCAACATGAAGGCAAGACCATCACAGCCCCATGGAAAAGAACCCCTCTAGACCACATCCTCATCTTTTTGCATATCTTGCAAGCTGCTTCTCACCTTCACAAAGAAGTGGTAGGATTAGCTTTATTGCTGAGAGAAGGTCCCTAGAGCAGGGGTGCCCCAGGGACCTCTATGCATGTAGGGACTTGGGCAGCAAGAAGCCAAATACCCAAAGCAGCAGAACAGGTAGCAAATCTCTGCTTAGATGCCCCCATACTCCCACACTGCCATGGTGTGCCTATATTTAGCCCATATCCAGTGCTAAACTTTAGCAGTTGCTCTATCACCCAACGACCCCTCCCCAGCAGGGAGGGGGAATTGGGAAAGCAGGAGAGACCTATGGGTTGAAGTGAAAATGGATTTAATAAAACACTCAAACTAACACCAACAAAGTAAATAAAACTATACTCAGCCCAGCAAATGCACAGTGGTCACAATAAACAGGAAAGCAGTCTTCAGGAGCAGATTGGCAAATGAAACTCTCCAGGGATGGAGAAAAGCCCAAGAGAGGAGGGGAACCAGCAAGAACACAAAGAAAATCAGGAGAAGTTGTTACTTTCCCCAAACTTCCCCCTTTATACTGAGTGTGATATTTATGGAATGGAACACACCTGTGGCCAGCTCAGGACAGCTGCCCTGCCTGAATCCAAACTGCTAATGGCCTGAAGACCATTGATTAAATCGGTCTTGTTCTGTCCTAGTGAAACCGGGACACTTGTCACTCACTGCATCTCAACGAAACAATTATTTTTTCTGTGTTGTTCACAGCAATCTTCAGAGGGCTATGGGGTCCATTTGAGGTCTCAGTGAGAAAATGTAATGCAGTGACTTCAAATGATGCTGCCCTCACCAGCAGCTAATCACTGGACATCTGAATTGTGGGAGTGGGAATCATGGCAGGCTGGCACAAGAAGAGTGCTATTGCTGCTGTCTCATCAGGCTTAACCTGTCAGGTAAAAGAAGAAGTGGTTGAGACAGAGTACCAGTTAATAGGCTCTAGGACATACAAAGCAACAGGAAACCCATTTTTCTCCAGCCACCCACATCCCATACTGATGTAGCCTTGGGATTTTTTTCCATCTTTGTGTTGGTGGAAACAAAAGCAAGTCCCTTCTGCAACCCATTTGAGCAAGAAAAATGAGATACAGTAAAGGCTCCTGGGTAGGCTTGTTTTATCAGAGATGCTGGTGTTGAGGTGGTAGAAAAGAGACCAGTAAGATATGAACATTGCATGAAATCTTGGGCTGTAAGGGATTTCTCAGATGGAATAAGGACCTCATTGCATTCCCTTTTGCCTCAGTCCAGGTGGGTTTGCCCTGCCAGTGCCATAGAGAGTTGATGAGGTGTTAGCTGTAATGCTGACCCCCTCTTTAGAGTGCAAATTAAGGCCAGTTTGTCACAGCAGCAGCTTTTCTGCATCCAGCCTTGCACAGGGGTCCTCGGGAGATGTTTAGAGGCAGAGGTACAAGACAGTTCTTTTCCATGGGGCCTGCAGCAGATGTTCAATGTAGCCAAAGCTAAACTGACTGTAGATCTGATGAAGTCAGATAGGGTTTGTCTCATGTTTCAAATGTTAAGTATTTGATGTGTGTAAAACACCTTGGATGGTCTGTAAGTCAGAGACTTTTGCATGAGAATATTCCCTTGGGATCATTTCTAGAAGAGAGAGTTCTCTTTTAAAAATCAATCCATAACCTCAATTTCCAGATCAATGTAAAAAACAATAATTTTTTTTTTTTAATTACTTTCTTCCTGCTTTCTTCTGGCATAGCTTTCTCTGCACTCTTCTCCTCCCAGGCTATTAGCTGGAGGAGCATTACGGGGTGCTCCAAAGTGACAGGACACAATTTGATTAGAGCAGCACTGAGCTTCAAGTGCTATCGGTTCCTGCCATAACCTGCTGTTTTCAGGGAGCATGGCAGCTGTGTGTCACCCCCAAAGGTGGGCATCCATTGCTTCTGTCGGTGGCA
>JANHGN010020735.1:4358-16226 GCA_024605025.1 Megaceryle maxima | reverse complement strand
GCTTCCCTGAAGCTGTTTTTAAAATAATAACAATAATAAAAAAGCTGATTATTGTCTGGAGGTATTGCAGGGGGTGGAGGTGTCATTAATAATGAACTTGAGTTGCGTCACTGCTGCAACAGAAAAAATAGGGAAGAAAAGAGAGAGCAGATGAAGAAAATCCTACATTTATTTTTTTCTGTCTGAAAAATTGAGATAAAAATGTAAAGGGGATCAAACAAATGGAAAATGCATCAAGATGAAGCAGAAACGGTGTCAACTTTCCAGCAAATTACACACTCAGTGTTTAGAGACCATAACTTTGATTTCCAGTCCTCTGGGATATTCCAGTGCATCATCCTCAAGCTGTTTTTCTCATTCAGCCACGGTTGTGTCTGATGGCTGGTGGGGGCTCTAAAATTGTGAGAGGTTACTGTTAATAAAGGCAACGGCCTCCCCACCCCCTTTGCTTTATTTTACAAATGGCCTTGCACTGGAGATGGCACATTGTTTCCCGTCTACAACCATCCATCACAGACAGTTCATCTCAGCCTCCGATAAATCCAGTTATTTCAGCTGCACATATCCATTGCCTCCAAATCAGCAGCTGATGATACTCAGAGTGTTGCAGTAAATGTTTATGGATCTGCCTCTCCTCAGCCTTTAATTTCAATGGTTTGATGTTGATCGGCCCATTGAACGGCAGCCCATTCACATCATTACTGGTGTGTGCAAACAGCTTGTGCTGGGGACCAGTGCCAGCTTAGCTGCCACGCTGATCTTGGCTTGTTAGAGGTGTTTCCAGATATGATCTTATAACTCATGAAAACAAACAGTTTCCTCCAACCCTGAGCTAGCATCCTCTGCTGCACAAAGAGTGTTTGCTATGGATGTGTTTATGCGTGGGTGAATGCCCTGGGTGAATGCATAGCTTGGGATTTTATTAAAGCTTATACCCACCTCGGTGCTTCTGGGCAAATTCACAGCTGAAGCACACCAGCAGTTTAGGAGCTCCATGCTGGCTGTGAAAGCCAGCAATTAAACATTCCCCCAAAACAGCGAGTGGCCATTTCCCTGCCAGCCTCCTGCATTTGCCCACGGAGCAGACAGATGCAGGGGAGGATGCTGCTGCTGTATCCTGCCTGAAGCGTTGCAAAGAGCAGAGGATGCTGCCGTAGAGGTCAGGACCTGCTGGTGCGATGTGCTGTGCAAACATCTATTTTCAGCCACGGTTTAGATGTAGCAAGTCCAGCTATGAAGTCTTGGTGCAGATTTTGGCCTGGGCAGGGAGTCTGAGGCAGAGCTGAGCCTGAATTGCTCAGGTCTTTACTAAAGATGGCCATCCTTCTACAGATCCCAGTGTGGACTGAGGTCCCACTACTGACCACATCTTGTCTCCCACTATGAGCAAGGCTGGGCTTCCTCAGCCGAGGATCCTACTGAGCCAAACTACTAGGCCACCATTGTAGCCAAGTTGAAGGACAGCGTTGACAGCTCCAGAGAGACAACAGATCAGAGCAACTGCAAAAGTCATGGGATGTGAACTGGAGGCTCTTCCAGGCTGCTCAGGACCAAGAGAACTTATGGGGAGGAGGAAACAAAAGACATGTCATCATGTTTGCAGATGACATCAAACTGGGATGTGGTTGGAGGGGGGCTGCTGGTTCCAGCACCAGCCAAGTGGTCCCTGTGTGACTAAGGTGTATAGTTTCTTGAAATGTACTCCAGTTCTCGCTAACCTGGAGGCATCACTGTGCAGGTGTCATGGCTGAAGGTCTTGCTTGGAGATTGTGCACACTTCAGGAGATAAGTAGAGATGGACCTGTCCTGTCTACACCAGGATCGAGGCTGTGGGTGATGGACAAGGGAGACGAGAGATGAAACAGTGGTCCCTCCATGCTGCAGATATTTGCAGGTGTCCCTGGAGGAGAAGGCACAAGTCCATGGGGCTTGTTTGTGCTCAGACTCATCTGACGTGAGACCAACAGACAGACATTTCAGTGCCTGCACAGACACAGTGGTGTCAGGTGGCTGGGGCTGGGGGACCACATGTGTCCCACCTCCCCACTGTGGGGCACAGGCTTGCACCTGCAGCTGCAGCAAAGTCGATGCTGGGAGGCTCAAGCACAGCAGGAGGATGCAAGTGAGGACCAGGAGCCAGGGATGGGTGACACCTGCAGATGGTGTTGCCCATACAGTGACACCGCCTTGGGTGGGGAGTGAAGCCCTTGCAGAAGCAGGAGGAAGGCTCAGGCCAGGAATACCTGTTGGCCCAAGCCTGGGGAAGGAGAGCACGGAAGATGAGCTGGGGCTCTGCTTGCCAGAAAAAAATGAAGTTCACTGCTCACTTGTCAACACAGAAAGGGGAAGGGGGGGCTTCCTGGGAGAGGGATGGAGCTGGGTCGTTAGCCTTCTGCTCACATCAGCGGGGGGAAAGCAGTTTCATTTGCTGGCCTGATTGGACTGATGAGATTTCCATATTCTTCATTAAGGGGCTGCCAGCAAGCGCGGCTGGGCTGCCATTTCCCATTACTCACAGCCTATCCATTATGCAAAAGGCGAAGGGGAGAGGGACGAGCCGGTGAGCCCAGATAGCGGCTGTAATGATCCTGTCAGCCTCCGCGCCTGGCTCCGGGGAGGGGGCGGTCAGGGTGCTGCGGAGCTGCCTCAGCCCTCACTGCCTGCCTGCCCCTGCCTGGGCCCTGCCTGTGCCCTGCCTGCTGGGGCACATGCTCACTCCCACGGGTGCCAAGTTGGTGGCATCACTTCATGTCTTGTCCTGGCCTCTCTCTGCCCAATGTGGAGTTCTTCTGCCCTGCTTTGCTCCTTGACACAAAGTCCTTGATGGTCCCAGGATATACTCACGAGCCTCCCAGCCATCCAAAGGGGCTACAGGACACCCCTTCCCCAGCCTCTCTCTAGTGATAGATGAAGTGGGGATGCCTGATGCTCAGCACATCCCTGGAGTGTCAGGATGGGGTGGCAGAGAGTGAGGAGAGGAAGGTGGGAAACCCTCCTTTGGTCTTGGAGGGATAAAGGGCAGGAGCAGGTCCATCTGTGCCCCACTGACCCTCAGGTGGGCACTGCTTCTGTATGGATGCTCTCACCACAACCCATGGGAGTGCCAGGGCTTCAGGCTTGGTACCCTGATACTACCCATCCCACCCCAAGGGTCACGGCCCAGCTGTTGGGCTGTTTGATGGGGTTGTGTGCAGTTTGAAGGCAGGAATGCCTGAAGGATCACTTCCTGGACCTTGATCCAACCAGAGAGAACCTTTGCTGGGGGAGATTGGGAAAATTGCTTCTCAGCCCCAGTACTGAACTGGGTTGCTGCAGGGAGGTCTTGGAGCCGGCAGCTCTTCCCGAGGTATCCGTCATGCCTGACCTCAGCTGTCACCCGCAGGCAATTATCTCAGTGCTGAGTGATTGCAGCAGGGATGTGAGGACCCAGGTCTCCTCCTGCCTCTACTCCAGCATCCCCTCCCGCATTGGACTTCCCATGGTGGTGCAGGCAGCAGTAACTTTCCATCGGCTGGTGGGCATGGGCAAGGCAGCCCCCCAGGATGGCAGCTGTGCTCTCCAGGATCCATCCCAGGATATGGATGGGGCTGTCTGCCCAGCTCCTGCCTCAGTAGGGCTGATTCATGGCATGGGGAGAGGAATGAGGGGCAAGCTGCTGGTGCCAGTGCAGCCTCTCTGTCCACTCTCCAGCTGTCAGCCACATTTCATGGGGTTGTTTCTGAGTCTCACCTCTCCAGAGTGAGTATAGGTCAGCTCTGAGCAAGGCTGCTACTGGCAGGACTGCTCCTGGAGGAGAGTGCCAAATGCCCAGACACTGGAAAGAGCAGGAAACATAGCAAGAGACAGTCTCCATTTATTAGTGACAGTAACCTCAGCAACAACTAGTCTGGTCTTCATCACATCTTCTTTGCTACAGTGCATCTGCAGGGCACAGGTGGAGTAGCTCTAACTGCTCCTGGCTGTGGAGAATCATAAAATCTTTCAGATTAGAAAAGACCTTCAAGATCATCGAGTCCAACCATTAACCTTACTCTACCAAATCCACCACTAAACCATATCCCCAAGCACCACATCTGTATGGCTTTTAAACACCACCAGGTATGGTGGCTCAACCACCTTCCTGGACAGCCTGTTCCAATGCCTGACAACTCTTTCAGTGAAAAAATGTTTCCTAATGTCCAGTTTAAACCTCTCCTGGTGCAGCTTGAGACCATTCCCTCTTGTTCTGTTACTTGTGAGAAGAGACCAGCATTTGTCTCTCTACCAAGTCCTTTCAGGTAGTTGTAGAGAGCAATAAGGTCTCCCCTCAGATTCTTTTTCTGCAGACTAAATAGCCCCAGTTCCCTCAGCTGCTTCTCATAAGACGTGTTCTCCAGGCCCTTCACCAGCATAGTTGCTCTTCTCTGGACCCACTCCAGCATCTTGATGTCTTTCTTGTATTGAAGTGCCCAAAACTGAACACAGTACCTGAAGCATAGCCTCACCAGTACCAACCGAGTACAGAGGGACAAATCACTTCCCTGGTCCTGCTTGCAGAGAGCAGAGGTCGGAGCCTGGTAACTCTCACCTTGCCATCTTGTGTTTTCTCCTTGCCTTGTTTCTTCTCTCATCCTGTCTACCCTTTTCTCTGACATCCTTCTTAAATTTGCCACCACCAATATGACCAGTGTGCTCAGCTGTCTCTGCTGCTTCATCCCTGCTCGTGTTCACCTTCAAATGCCTTCAGAGACCTCTGTCCTGCTGCCCTGGAGACATGTCACCTGCTGCTCTCCCCTGCCTTCCTGGCTGCTTTTGGGGACCACTGTGGTAAACTCTCTCATCCCCCTGTGCATGCAGGTGGGAGGACAACTCCAAGAGGGGTGGTCAGGGTCTGCGCACACTGCCCCATGGCCAAGCTGTGGCTTTGTGTTGGGTGGCCTGCCCTGGGGGCACGCAGAGATGAGGGTTAGTTGCCTGTGCTGGGTACCCATCCGCCACTCGGTGTTGCACCAACAGCAGGGCTCTGAATACCTTCCTTGTTGGCCATGCTCCAGCCTGGCAGAGGAAGCTGCTGAGAAAATGCAATTACAGCAAACAACAGCCACACGCGCAAGCGCTACAATCCACACCTGGCACTAATTAACTTAATTAGTCCTTAATGAGCTACACTGTTCCGAAGGCCTATTTTTACTTAATTATCCCCTAATGTGCTTGGCAGAAAGTGGAGGCCCTGATGGATGGAGAGGTTTTGCCTGGCTTCCTCTGCTCCAGCAGGATACTCCATCATCCCAGTATCCCTAATGGGCTGAGCTGCCCATGAGCAGAGCAGGAATGAGCCTGGGATGGGTGGGAGCTTGGCACCTGGTAGGCATGCACCTGGCAAGCAGTGGGGTTTGGCTATGCTCATGGGGGACCCCGTGTGCCTTGTCACTGTGACCCCAGGTCTGGGTGACGTTTAGGAGATCCTGTGGTGGTGCACTGGGGGGGTGAAGTCTTGATGCTGTGCAAAAGGCTTTCCTGGGGGCATGATGTCCGGGAGGTGCCAGGCTATGCCATGCAGTGCCTGATGGGTTGGCTGGTCTTGTCCCCCGGGAGGCTGGAAGGAAAGGTTGTGGCCAAGGTCCAGAGCATTGGGTTAGATGCTCCCCATCCTGGGGAGCTCCATGTGAGTGAGCATCTGATGCACAACACAGGCAGGGTGGGACAAGGTGACCCCACTAGTCCCTGGGGAAGATGAAACTGGAGCAGGCTGGGGACAGGGATGGCCCCATGCCACCAGAATTGCTCTCCACATCCTCTGCTCTCCAGCCACAAAATGGGTGAGAGGAGCTGGTCCTGGGTCCAGGGAGGATGCTATGGCCCTGCCATTTCCATAGCAACCAACATCATCTGCCCAGCCCTGGTAGATGCAGCATCTCTCCAGGGGCTTCCTAAGAAAGCGCAGCCCAATGACCCAAGTTAAAGTTGCAGGAGGCAGCACCTCTGAACTGTGCCTCAGAGAGTCCAAAGGATGCAAGGACCTGCTTCAGCAAGCCACGGGAGGTGGCAGTGGCAGGGTAGGGAGATGATGGCACTTGTCATGATCTGTATTGATACTGTGCCTCCATGTAAAGATTTTTACGCTAAAAGAAGAGTGAGAGCCAAGAGGGCAGCACTGCTCTCCCAGGCTCATTGAGCCACTCCCCAGATGGACATCTCTGTAAATTATAGATCAGATTCTCTGTGCTTTCCAGCAGCAGTGGAGCAGCCAAGCTCATGATGTGCTTGTGAATGGAGTGGCTGTCACCCATGGCATGGCACAGCTTGACACCTTGGCACTAGTGGTCTTCTCTCACCTGCCCTGCCGTCACTGTCACCACAGAGCCAAGCTCCTCCTTGCCATCAAGTAGCTGCCAAAGCAGTTGGGCAGCCCTTCCTCCTTACCCTCCTCCTTCTCACCCAAGCAGTTTCAAGAATGGTGCTCTGTCAGATATTACCTTCCCTTAGGTGTCATCCTTTCACCTTCCATTGCTCCTCGTCCCATCATTTCAGTGGGATGATGTCCTAACATTTTAATAAAGTTTCTATTTTGAATTTCTTCCTTGTTAGGTTATCACTGCCCAAACCTCAGCAAAACACTTGCCTGTTGTTTTCCCAGTGCAGGCTGTGGTGTGGAGCTGCAGTGGGTCCCTGGCTGCTGGGGCCACTGTCCTTGCACCCCATCCCATGGGACCCTCTGCCCGCCTGCCTGCCTCAAGGCTCTCTGGGCTGGCAGGCACTTTTGTGCCTACAGCTTGTTTGTTTAATGAGTTTAGGACTAATAAGCTGGTCTTTATTGCCTTTCCTGGATCTTAAAGGATTCTGCTGGGTGCAGGGAAGGTGTGCAGGCTTTCAGGAGATTTCTCTTGATCCAGAATTTGGCTAATTCACTCTGTTCTCCCCTGATGACCCAAATCAGAAGCACAAAGCCCTCTATTCACACATTAATGTGTGTTGAGCATTTAAAGGACGGTTTAGAAGCAGGTGGTGGGAGCAGGAAGGGCTCTGACCATCAATGATGGGGCTGCTCAGTACCACTGCTCAGTGCCAGCCTGTGCCCTGTGGGCATCATGTCCCCAAGGGCCATTCTGTCCCAAAGTGGTGTTCTTGCCCCAGGAGGATTTCTGTCCCTAGGGGACATCCAGTCCTGAATGGGTGTCCTGTCCCCAAGGGACATCCTGTGCCCAAAGGTCACCTTCCCTGAATGAGGTCCTCTCTCCAAAGGGTTTTCTGTCCCCACAAAACATCCTGTCCCCGTGGGGTATCCTGTGCCTGTGAGGTGTCCTGTCCCCACAGATGGTCTGTCCAAAGTGGGGCTCCTGGCTCCCCAGTCCCACTCCATGGGATGTTTTCCACCCTGGTTGCACCATGGCACAGCCAGACACCCAAGAGCCCCACAGACATGCCAGCCTTCCCCAAAGGACCATCACTCACCCAGCCTTGTCCCCTGCAATGCCTTCACTACATCCTCCTCCCCACGGGCAGGTCCTCTGAGAACAGCTCACGGCATGCTTATAACAACACTTCGCTGCAGGAAAAAAGAGGTCTCAGGTCTCATCTGGGGGAGTCCAGCTGGGGGTCTGGCAACTGGTCCCAAAACTGGAGCTGTTGTTTTGTTGTTGTGGAAGGAAAATAGGCCACCGAAGTGCATTTGAAGGTGAACTGATGCAGATTTATTGGTAGACAGGTCCCTTTGGGAGAGGCATTTAAGTAGTGCTAAGGGGATGCTGGAAAAGCATTTCTGGTAGTGAAGTCTGTTATTTGTCCCTAAAGGAGAGCAAGGGGCTCCAGCCGTGTAGCCCACCTGAAAACCACCCACTGCTGTAGCAACATGGCTTTTTTAAGCATGGGCTGAAGCCCCTGACCATGTTTCCATCCCCTCCTGCTCTCTGTCAGGTCTGATGTCCCTGCATTTGACACCCACCAAGCAGTGTTTTGGCAACTAAATTCAACCAAAAGAAGCTTTTCTCCAAAGACACATTGCTCCTGAAGATCCAAAGGTGCTCCCCAGGGATGGCACCCACCTCACCTGGGCACTGCCACCTCTCTGGTGGGGGAAAGCCCTGTGGCAAGGAGCAGATATCACCCCCACCTTGGGCTTTATATTTGTTATGGTTTTAATCTCTCATTTGAAATGGATGCAAGGGGAGGAGAGATAAATTAGTCCAATTCTTCTGGGAAGAATGAAGTGACCCCACAAGGTGAGGGACGGTGCCCCACTGGCCAAGGCAGAAATGCTAATTTCTTCTTTCCTCCACCAAACATCGGCACAAAAAATGCTAATCTGGATGACGGCGGGCTGGAGATAAAAGTCTGTGTCTGCCTGTGCGCACACAGATGGGTTTGAGCGCCACGATAAGCTGGCAACCAAGGTAATTAAAATAATTAAAATGCTAAACAAAGGGGAGGATGGAGGCAAGCGGTACAAAGGGCTGGGAGGGACAAGCAGCTCTCGGGAAATGGTAACTGGGTGCAGGAGAGGCAACGAAGGGCTTGGAGGTAGGTGGTGGGTGGGCTGGGTCTCCCATGGCTGTCAAGGGGCTGTGGGGTGCATCAGGTAGCACCCCATCGTGGAGTCTTGTTCCTGGACTGCAGCCGGCTCCTGCCGCAAGGACGTCTGCCTCTTCCCCATCCACTGCCAGCCCCCACCCACCCTCCAGGGCCCTGCAAAGGGGTCTTGAGGTGGGAGGCCCTGTCCCAGGCAGGCACACCCCAGCCAGAGGGGAACTTCATGCAAAGGGAACACGGACAAATTTCCACTGTCTTGGCAAATTTCTCCAGTTTAAAACAAAGCTCCCCCAAACCAGGCACGTACTGCTGCTGGAAATTACTGTCATAGAAGTATAGAACATTTTGTGTTGGAAAAGACCTTAAAGGTCACCCAGTTCCATCGCCCTACCATTATCAGGGACATCTTCCATTAAAGAAGATTACCCAACACCTCATCCAGCTCAGGCTTGAACACTTTCAGGGACGGAGCATCTACAAACTTCTTTGGGCAGCCTGTGCCAGTGTCTCACCACCCTCACAGAAAGGGATTTATTTGTAAGATCTAGTCTAAATCCGCCCTCTTCCAGTTTAAAGCCATTAACCCTTGTCCTATCACTACATGCGCCTATAAAAAGTCTGTCCCCATCTTTCCTGTATTCTCCTTTAAGTACAGAAAGGCCGCAATAAGGTCTCCCCGGAGCCTTCTCTTTAAAAAGCTGAGCAATCCAAACTCTGTCAGCCTGTTCTCACAGCAGGGGGTTCCAGCCCTCCAATCACCTTCGCAACATCCTCTGGACATGCTCCAACAGGTCCATATCTTTCTTATGTCTGGGGTCACAGGGCTGGACACTGTACTCCAGGTGGGGTCTTATGAGAGCAGAACGGAGGGGCAGAATCATCATCCTTGACCTGCCAGCCATGCTGCTTGGATGCAGTCCAGGATACAGCTGTCTTTATGGCTGCAAAAGCACATTGCTGGGTCATGTTGAGCTGCTCATCAACTGACATCCTCAAGTCCCTCTCTACAGGGCTGCTCTCAATACACTCATTGCCCAGACTGTATTTGTATTTGGGATTTTCCCAACCTGTGCACAGGGCCTTGCACTTTGCCTTGTTGGAACTTCATGAAGTTCACATGGGCCCACTTCTCGAGCTTGTCTAGGTCCCTCTGGCTGACATCCCATCCCTCAGGTGTGTCAACCGCACCACTCACCTGGGTGTCATTGGTAAACTTGCTGAGGGTGCACTTGATCCCACTGCCCATGTTGCTGACAAAGATGTTAAACACCACCAGCCCCAATACCAACCCCTGAAGATCATCGCTCATCATTGGTCTCCATTCAGACATTGAACTGTTGACCGCAACTCTTTGAGTGCCACCATCCAACCAATTCCTTATCTGCTTGCTCACTGTAACATCAACCATTACCTTCACCTGGTGCTGTATCTGGGCCTGGCACAAGGGACATTGCCACCCAAGGTGCTCTCACCCTGTGTTACTTCATGTGTCTCTCCTCCCCAGATGAACAGCACCCACCGTGCAATGTGCAGTGGGCAATGGGAACATCCCGTCTGGGCTCACCCATGTTCCTGCAATGTGAAACATGCAAGGTGCAACAAGGACATCCCTGACGGGCTGCCCTGACCATGCAATGTGCAATGTTCAATGGGAATGTCTCTTCCAGGCTGTGTTGCTCCATGCTGGGTTTCTGGGTGCCTGGAGAAGTGCACTCCTCCTTCTCCAGGGCCCTGAATCCCTCCATGGGGCTTGCCTGGTGACAGTGCCCCCTGGACACCCACCCTTGCCAGAGCAAGAAGCCCACAAGACAGTTTTAGCAGAAGCTGTGGAGGTGGGTAAGAAGCAGATGCCCTGTGAGATGCGGTGGGGGGGTCAGGGCTGAGATCCCCCCCCGCTGAGCTTCCTGCTGTGAAGGAGCTGTAGCCAAAAAGCAGGCCAGCAGCTGGCAGCCTGCCCGCCGGCGAGCTGAATCTCCGTCTGCAGTTTGAAGCTCGCAGACAGCTATTTAACACAAACAGCCAAGCTGTTATCTTTTCCCTTAGGGCCACCATCCCTTTCGCTTCTCAAATGCCAAATTACAGCCTACATTTAATTTCGATGCCATGGGGAGATGCATGTCAAGGGAGGGCAGTTTCATTTAAAATTAGCCACATTAGATTAGCGGTGATACAGCTGGGGAGGAGGGTTTCTGAGAGAGTATCCTAGTCCCCATGAACTTTGGGGGAATTCCTCCAGGCACACCAAGGATTTAGGGTCTGGTGGAGACATCTCTGCCCCATCTGCTGCATCCCTGGCTCCCGCAGGGATGCTGGCTCTGGCTGGGGATGTCCCATGCTTCATGGGGCAGTGAAGGGATGGAGGGTGTGGGAGGCACGATGTGGAGCTGGTGTGGACAGATGCAGGGCACAAAGCGTGTTTCCAGCTATTTATTTAACCAAGGGAAATTTATAAGGATCTTCAATGAAAATAGTAGATTTTTTTTTCCCTGCAGGGCTCATGGGAGCAGGGTGTGAGGTGCTAATGACTTCCTGGCCTCAGCATTGGCATCAGTAAGATTCCTGTGAGCTTTTTGCCTGTAGGAATATAGGTTGAGCAAGCAAAGGGGAAAAGAGCAGTGAGCCCCTGCTAGTGCACAGATGCATTCTGATCTGGCCTGAACCCCAAAATGATGGGTTTTTTTAGGGAAAACAATCAGAGGATTTTGAAACCAGCTGTGTACACATGAAAAGTGTCAGCCTAAATCTCAAAATTTCTATTTTTTTTTTTACAGTGAAATGCAGAAATGGTAAAATTGTAGGCAATGCATTCATGGGGCGTAGTAGTGACAGCCAGGAAAAAAGAGAGAGCCTGTAATTGCAGGCTTTCACTGACAGCAAAACAACCCTTTAATAATAACTAAATACAAGGAGCGTGTAGAGAGCAATCTTCTCCAAAAGCAACAAACACTCATTTCTCTTTTTTTCCTCCCCACCAGAAATATCTCTGCTACAAAAGGCTTGTCCAGCATCACCCTGTGCCTCCTCCAGCCCTGGAGGCCCAGCTTGACCCACCAAGGATTTTCAGGTTCACTGGCATGTGTCAGAGGAGGATGAGCCCTAGTGATGCTCCTGCTCCCCCACACTGGTACCCAGCAGTGGCAGCCCAGCTTCTTGTGGGGCATATGATGGTTCATGGCATGGCAGGGTTCAGCACCCCCCATGCACTGGCAATCAACCCAGATAATAAAACCATTGCAGCCTCAAAATCCTCTAGGGTAGAACCATGGCGGGCGGGGGGGGGGGGGGGGGGGGGGGGGGGGGGGCGGGCGGGGGACCCCGGGGGGCGGGAGGCGGGGAGGAGGGGCGGGGGGGGGCGCGGGCGGC
>JANHGN010020732.1:0-12782 GCA_024605025.1 Megaceryle maxima | reverse complement strand
CACCCACCCCCTCTTTTCCTCTCGGGGAACTGGTTACTAAGAGAAACCTCAGACTGGTAGGAAGGAATTAAGTTCTTTAAGGGAACTGTATTGATGAACTCTTAAGGGCACAGCCATGAGTGGGGGGGGGGGGGGCCGGGTTTTCCGGGCGGGCTCTGGCTGCGGGGGGGGGGGGTCTTTGGCAGCCGGATGACATCTTTCAGAGTGAATTCTGTCAGACTTCTGTACTGACAGCTCCCTAGCCATAAGCAAGGGCACTCTGCTCTATCAAGAGTAGGATAGGCAAAATGAGGGAGCAAGCCAGGAATTAAACTGTTGCTGAAGACAAGGAGCTGTTCAGTTGTGGAGTTCAAGCAGATTTGGGTATCAATGCCAGCAGAGGCAGGGAGGCTGTAGGGGTGCTCCAGGAAATAGGTCCTTCTGGCTCTGCACTGCACTTGCAGTGAATGCAGTAGTAAGACCACCCCTACCTACTGGAGAGGCTGAAGAGACATGGATCCCAAGGAAACAACTGTTGAGGGTGCTGGGTCCTGTTGTACATGTTGGTTTTGTGCTTTAACCTACTCTGTATAAGCAAGTGTTGAAAATAATTGTCACTAAAAATAACAGCTCTTAAGCTTTTAGATCCATCAAAATAATTACTATTGCAAACCATAAATAGTATTGTAGTTAACCGTAGAATAGTTGGCATTGGCTGCAATTAGAAAGTATGCTTTAGTATTCCTTACTTTATTCATTAAAAAAAAAAATCCACATATGCACAATAATCATGCACACAAAATGACATAAATCCCAGTGTGAAGCCTGACATTGGGCAAGATTTCAGTGTGATTTCTCACTGAGATTTCTGAAACATCTTGAGATGCTAAACCTGTCCCTAGGAAGATGAGGCACGGAGATCCATGAACAGAGAGTATTTAAAACTACACAGCTAAAACTGTTTGGGCTTTTTTTCTTACAATTATTCTTCACAGAGTGTACAACATAACACATCGTTGCTGCTCCTACCAGAGGCATACTGTGGGACATGGGCAGGAAGGACATATAGGTTCATCATAGCTGACTTCCTACAGTACTACCCCAAGATTGCAGTATCACAGGTTAGATGCATCATAAGCCTTTGATTAAAAATTTCCACTTTAAATATCCAGAGGGTAATTTTAGAGGGAATTTGGACACTTTTATTTTTTTAGTGATTTAAGTAGAAATTATGGTAAATTTTTGTTAAAGCTGCCCCTTAAACATGGAATTTTCAGGTACCAAGCTGTTTTCGGTATGTTTTCCTTAGAAACTGGTCCTGCTCTCCGAAGTGCTAAATGCCTACAGTTTTCAGGTACTGTTTTGTCCCTCATTCGATCTTGTGTGGTTCTTCTTTATTGTAAATAATCTTTTGGAGTTTGGAGGTTTGGGCTAAGTTCAATACCCTTCCATACACACTCGAAGAACTTTTGATCTCTGTTAAGTATGGTCCATCTGTAGCTCATCAGAGCCCCAAGAGGAGGAAGAAGGCCATTTACCATTGACATAGCTTAACCAGATCTGCCTATATCTGGAGCACTGACTGACTACATTTATTAAAAATTGGGGGGGGGGGACCAAAAAAACGCAACAAACCCAAACCAAAAACCCACCACAACTTTGAGCTTCATAGTGTATGTTCTGTGAGAACAGTCTACAATTGTATGTAAGGGAGGAGGGGTGGAGATTCAGGTATGCATTTTCAGAGGCTCCAAAGAGTGGCTACTTAACTCCACACAGATCAAGAACACATCTTTCACAGTATCTAGAAAATGGGAGTACAACATCAGGGGCTCTTCTATCCCTAAATGGCACCAAAGAGAGCAGCTGCATATAAAGGGATTTGTTAAATACTGAGCATATTTACTACACTCATTTCTATCAATTTAGTTTGTATATATGGACAGCTTTTTATATGCATTTTTCTTAATTACATGGTTACATCATGAAATGTAATGAAGCTGCAAGTTGTAGTTCATTTTAATGCTGATTAAAACTGGTGTTTAGCTGTTTATATTCTGCAGCAATTACTTGAATCTTGTTTCCATTAGGTAGTGGTCTGATGTTTACAGGATTGCTTTCTTTGGTTTGGGGGCTTCCCACCCCTTGCCTCAAGAAAAAAAGAGCACATGCTCAGTGGTCAGGCAGATGTGCTGGGGATGAAGTACTGGGATCACCTTTATTGGCACCAAAGCATTAATGGTGACATGTAGATTCCCTCCTGTTTACATTGCTTAGCTGACAACTTAGGCATGTTCCGTCTCTGATTTCTCCTCTCCTTTAACCTATTGCTATCAGCTTTATTGTGGGAAAATTAAATCTTTCTGAAGGACAATTTACAATCATAGAAGTATCATAGAGAGAGGCAATATTCTGGCTAAGTCTGCCCCCTCTATCCCCTTTCTGACTTAGATGAATTTAACATCCCTGAGTTATCTGCAATTATTTTTATATTTGCCAGCAAGGGTCATCGACATTTGCACTAATCACCCTGTCCCAGCTGTTCTACTTCCACTGTTACTTTTAATAGTGCTGCCTAAACCTGTAATGAGCTGTATTTAAGTTTGAGGTGACATGTAAGAGATATATGTAATAACACATTTATTGTATTTTGTATGTTATGGATAGGACTAGTCCTATGCACAGATAAAATGTCATTTACAGTTTAATACTTGAAGTAACTTTTTAAAATGGGCTTTTATAAATGAATTCAATACGAAATCACATTGCTTTGCCTGAAGTTCCTTCCTGTTTTAATTGTATTGTGCACCTCACCACAGGTATACTTTTCCATAACTGTTATCTTAAGCCATTTATAGTCACTGAAAGTGCATTCACGATTTTGTACATCAGTGTTCAGATCTGTTCATACTTCTCTGGAATATAGTTCATGTTTAAATAAAAAAGTTGTATCATTTTGGAAAAGAGGCCTAAAGTGGTAAAATAGAAATGGGACTTGACAATTGACTTAATCGATGAACACAATATCAACTTAATAAAATATGTGAAAGAATCTGAAAACTGCTTAGCTGTACCATGTGTGCATTAAACCAGGGAGGAAAAACTTATCTACCTGGGAAACATTTTCTAACTGTGCAACAGTTTTTACACTCCAGCTGCAACAAACCCAAGATCGTACTCACTTGACACATCTTCCAAGTCACTTGGTCTTGAGAGGGGAAATAAAAAAAAAACCTGACTTGCATCTGACTATATTCCCTCAGGACACTAAACATGACTTAGAAATCAGATGCTCTGCTTCTCAGATATCAGCTGCATTTTCCTTTTAGATCAGAAATAATCTCTGTAAGAGAGCAGTACCAGCCCAGTTGATACTGACATGACAATGCTGGTATTTAAATTTAACAGTTCTTTCTAGGAAGTCTTAAAAAAAATGGAATATTTTACAATGTTCTGTGAGTTCCAGCCTTATACACCTAACTTTGCAATTCTAGTTCACCTTGATCTTTGCATGCCTGATGTCAGTAGTGGTGTCTCTATAGAAGCATCCCTTCAGAAGGGAGAATAACCAGTGAAAGCCAGATCAACACCAGCAGATAATCCCTTCAACAGAGCAGGTGTGCTCTTCTCACTTTCTAAAGGAAATGGGCAGTCATACATCTAGTTCAAATCAGCAGCACTGCACTTGGTAACTCTCCCTAGTTTATGCAAAACCCCTGAAGACCAGAGGCAGGCAGATGCTAGAGAGACACAGAACTGTTTTTCCTAAAGAGACAATAATTAGAAAACAAATATTGTTCTATAGGACCACTTTTAATGTAAGATTTTGTATGCTGCAGCAGTCTCATTTGTCATAAACGCTTACTATACAGAATTGCAGAACTACCATAACAGATCCCACGGTAGGCATAACACGTGCCAAAAAGAAGTACAGCAGATGACTCAAAGTGTCCATTTTCTGGATACATTTAAGTGGTTTAAATCATCGCTGATATATCTATGTTCAGGGAGCTTTGCTTTCAGCAGGCTTTTCAAAGCTTCCCATCTTGCATGTCTCTCTTCTGTGTTATGTTTGTACTCCTGCTCCCGTGTCAGGTAAGGTCGACTCAGCCAATACTCATTCTCTGCTTCAATTTCCAACCTTCGGACCATTGCTTGCTTCATTGAAAGGGTAACCACTCTTGGTTGCCTGTACTTTCCAATCCATTGCTTTCCAGGAATTCTTTTGCGGAGCAACACCGTTGTTAAAAACATTATGCTTCAAAATATATAAAAAATAAAAACACTTAACTACCTTAGGGACAAATTTTCAAAATTTAACAAGAAAAAATGAAGAGCTCTACGGTAGACAGTACAGCAACAGGCATATTGGAAACTTAACACCAGAAAGGGGAAAAGGAAATATTTAGCTGAAGAGTTTACTTGGTTGTCCTTACACTAAGATTAAAGCATGTCCTCCATAAATTATTTATGAAAAATCCAGTCCCAGATACTATTAAACAAGGATTCACTTCATTCACTACTCCTTCAAATAGCTAACTGTATTGTCAAACCAGGAGCATTTCCAGGTCTGTCTATCTGCTAGATCCATATCCAGCCTTTCCTCAGTATTGAGTTTTGTACTACAGTCTGTCTGTAAATTATTTTTATACAATTATCTCGTCTTGTAGTCTAACTATGGGAAATCTAGTTTGTAGACAAAAACAATATCCTATATTAGACCAAACGGTGTATGTGGAAAGCACAAGTACAGTTTTGAACACAATACACAGGTGTAGAAGAAAAAAGGCATGAAAGGCCAAGCTACTTTTAGACTTGACGCACATGCTGTCCATTAACCTGTTGTTAGTCCTATACACGCCTATCTTCTCGATCTCTCGTTACACAGTATTTTTTTCAACTAAGTCAGCCAAGCAGTTTAACACGGCATAAACCAGCACTATTGCTAAGAATAACTGCGCCGTACCCCACTGCGGTGCTACAGCTGCACGCCGGTGTTTCGCTCTCAGATCCAGTTTAGAAAGGAAGCTGTGGGGCTTCATGGGGGCAGTGCTGCCTCTGTCTCTAGCTGCCCTCCCGGCTGGGCAGGGTAAGGCAGTACCGGCAGGGCATTGCCGGGAAGAGCTGCCCGTCTCCGTAGTAGTGCCGGCCGCTCGCTCTCAGGCCCGGGTTCGCCACAACCTCGACACGGATTGAGGCCAACGCGCGGGGCGACACGACACGGCTGCCTACTGAGACTGTCCGTTACCACAGGAGCCACCCGGGCCGCTGGGCACTCGCCAGCTCTAGACGGGGTTCAGCCCACAAGGCAGAGCGCTGCTACCTAGAGAGAAGGGTCGCCTGACCGTAGCTCACCAGCGTCGTCTCCCGGTTGAGAGCCAAGCCAGCCCAAGACGAGACCGGGGACAAATCCTCCAGCAAACGCTACGCCGCGCTCGGAACAAGGCAGCGCTCCCAGACTATACTTAGCGAGTCCCTATCCTCTACCCCTCACTCACCGACTCCCGTTAACGTTAACAGCTCCGGCCCCTGCCCCAACGGCGGGAAGCAAGATGGCGTCGGGCGGTCGCTCTCGCGAGAGCTCGCGATGGGCGGGCGGGGCCTTAGCGGCGCCAATGGGGCGCGCGCTGCCAGCGATTCGAAGCCGGCGGCGGGCGGTAACTGCCGCCTGCGGGCAGCGCGCGGCCAGGCGTCGCTCCCAGCTCCGGTTCTCGGGCGGCCGTTACCGGCCCTTCGCGTGGCGTGGGGCTAGGTGCAGGGGGAGCTCGAGCGGCGCCCGCCGGCTGACGCTGCCCCGCGCGCGATGGACGTGTCGAGAGCCTTCTTCGACAAGTTGCGCGGCCTGTGCCTCACGACGGAGAAGGAGGTGAAGCGGCTCGAGCGGGCCCTGCATAGAGAGGACACGGGTAAGCGCAAGCGTCGCCTCGTCCTTTTTCTGGGGCGGACGTGGGGGGAGCGGTTCACAGAGTCACAAAATGGCAGGGTTTGTAAAGGACTTCTGGAGATTATGCATTCCAACCCCCCCTGCCAGAGCAGGAACACTCAGGGCAGGCCACGCAGGATCGTGTCCAGGCGGGTTTTGAAAGTCTCTAAAAAAGGAGACTCCACAGCCTCTCTGGGCAGCCTGTTCTAGTGCTCCATCACCCTCACAATAAAGAAGTTTTTCCTCACGTCAAGGTGAAACTATCCTGTGTTTCAACTTGTGACTGTTACCTCATCCTATTACAGGGTGCAACTGAAAAGAGACTGGCCCCTTTTACTTGACATTTCAGATATTTAGAAACATTAATAAGACCCTCCTCTCAGTCTTGTCTTATCCAGGCTGAACAGCCCAAGGTGTCTCAGCTTTTCTTCATAAGAGAGATGTTCTAGTCCCTTCATCATCCTCATAGCCTCCACTGGACTCTCTCCAGTATTTCTCTGTCTTTCTTGAACTCGGGAGTGCAGAACTGGACACAGTATTCCAGATGCTGTCTCACTAGGGCAGAGTGGAGGGGGAGGAGAACCTCCCTTGACCTGCCAGACACACTCTTCTTTATGCACCCCAGGTTGTTCCTCAGGAGTCCATGATTTGGGCTCCCATCTGCTGTTGCACCCCTATGCTCCTCTGGGCACATGGAGATGGGCCTTTGGTGGACTGATGGCTCCAGGGATGGGCCTGGGAGTAACTTGTCAGGGTATTATTTGGCTTCCCCCCCCTTACCATTGTCTCTGAGCTCTTCTGTGGGTGTGTCAGTAAGCTTTTATCACTGGGAAAAACATATGAATGGGAATCACATTTTTGCTTTTACTCCTTTCATGGATTGAGAGGAAAAGTCATTTGCAGGGCTTGTTCTCTCTCTGCACAGACAGCCTGAGCTTCTAATTGGATTTGTTGCTGTGCTATGTCTTGTCACATATTAGGTGACCTCTTTTATGATATTTTCATTAGTTTTGATTTTCAGTGAATTAAGTAATGACTCATGCATGTGTAAGTGAACAATACTATCATCTCTCCATGTGTGAACAAGGTGCAAGAATTCAGCTTTTTGTTGGTGTATGTTTTTCAGGAGTGTCTATATCTTTTTTTTTTTCCATTTTTATTATTATTTCAAGTTCAAGCTCTTTAAGGATAAAAATTCAGCATAAATAATCCTTAATAACCCAGAGGTATACCTATTGTACCAATATATGCTATACATATTTTTTTTACAGTATTAGCTTCAACAGTAAAATGAAAGCCTATGCAATTTCTCTGTGCCAGTAGCAGTCTCGTGCTGTGCAAGGTAGCTGCTGTGGACTAGTTTCTCTTTGATTTTTCTGTCTTGATTCTCTTTCGCTAACATACGACTCCAACATCTCTAATACAGGAGATTATGTTTTGGTGTAGAATGTACTTGCATGCTAAAACACTAATCTCCTTTTTTTTTTTTTTTTCTTCTTTTTTTCCCCCCAAATCCTTTTATGTGAATTTGCATATCAAAGACTATGAAGATGAATCTCCAATAAGAGTCTTACATGACCTCCATTGTGAAATCAGGACTCTGAAGGTAGTGTCTTAACTTGTTTTCCTCTTGAAAAATTGTGTAGAGAAGGTGTTCCATAAACTCATGGTTCTGTTTTCATCATTAAGCTGCAACACAACTTTGTTAGTCTGCAGTTCTGACCCTTATTTTACTCATATACCTCTAAGTTCTTAGGGTGGTTGTGGATGTTGGGGGAGTAGCCAAAAACTTTTGGGTCACTTAATGTAGATTTAGCAGTATTAGTTTGCAATCGCTGTTGTCGCTCGGGTCAGCAGGGGACAAAGGTAACAGGGAAGCTGTAGCTGTGCCAAGGTGTAGGTACAGGGGAGAAGGATTTGGGAGCAGCAGCTCCCTAGAGAAGAGGTGTGCTTGTTTGTGTTCAACAACTAGAACTCAGAATAAAGAAAATCTTCACAGAAGTTTCATTACCTTCAGCCATTCCATTAAACTTGTGAAGAATGTTCTTTGTTTCTTTAATAGAAGTAGGAAAAACTGGGCTATAGAAATAAACAAGTGTAGAAATATTTGAAAGGTACAGTAGAATATAAACTTAAGGTTTACCATCTGCTCTGCACTAATTCTTTGTAAATGAGGAGTAGGAGTCCAAGCTAGTTGCTGTTACTTCATATTTTTAGAGAGTAAAGCATATTTTTGTTTAAGAGGTTACCAGTATGTCGTTATCATACTGTAGACTGTCTATTTTGTAATTTTTGTAAGTTTTTGTACTCTCATGCCTTGTATATCCCTGATGTTTTATAGCCTAGTTTTCAGGTATAGGCAAGACCTACATTCGCTGCTTATCCTCGTCTTAATTTTAAGTTCAATACTTGTTTATACACAAAGTGTTTTGGGAATAACCACCATGAAAATCATTATTTATGTTTTCCCCCCTCCCCTGTGCCCCCAAAGGAAGATGTTAATGCCAGTCTTCGTAGGAGTTCCTCTGAAAAACAAGAGATTCATGACTTGATAAAGGCAAGTGAAATATTGATGCAGAGAAATGCAGCAGATCTTGGTAAAATAAGAGAGTTCTTCAAGAAATATGGCTACAAACCACCTGCCAAAGATTCTACAGGTAATATTTCTTGGCAATACAGTATGTGAAGACAAATATAAATTTGTAGAATGTTTTTCTTTAGCTATGTATACATTTTTATTAAGAGATCAAGTACATCTATGTTATTTGTTTTTTAATAACATCCAGAGGGTAAAAGATTGTATAGTTTGTATTCAAGTGATTAACTTAAATCACTATAGAGAAAATATTAAAATAGTGTGCTTCCCAGCACCAATGGGACAAGAGAGGCACATACGAGGGGTAGGTGACACATGGCAAGCAGTGGTAGCTTGGTCGGAGGAGGAGGGAAGTTAATCCAGTCAAAGTGCACATGCAGCTGTGCGAAAAATTGATATATGCCAGATGAGTTCAAAATACTGCAACTCTCAGTACTACACATACTCTTTTCGGTTTCAAGGGCCCAATCAATCTTGAAGAAGCCTTTGGCAGGTCACATCTTAACTTTCCCCTCAGCGTTATTCAGTCATTACACAAAAGAAAGTTGTGGTCACGGACCACATTCAGTCACCTCCAAGTTAAGCTACCACAACTGTTTTACAATGATACGGCAGAAAGCTCTGATTTTATAGTACCTTCCTTCCTGTCCTGTCTCTGCCTTTAAAGAAGACACCAAACAGAGCAACAGGGTTAGATTATTTTTTTTTTTATGATCTAATTTTAAACTAAATGTATCTGAATATGTAACACCAATACACAGGAAAAGTTAACAGCTCTACCATATTATTTAAAACAGGATTTTTTTTCTCTGCCTTGCTTTTTACATCATGCAGAAATTCATAAATATTTTAGGGTGTCCCAATTTAACTCAAGTGTACAAATTACTCATTTGCTTATTTCTGCATTGGCTTATTTCTTTTTAGCTTGTTATCTAAAAAGCTGCCATCTTTTCATGAGTTTTTGTTGCTGCTTCATAACCTTTCCTCAATGCTGTTTTTCTGAAGAATGAGTATTCTAATAGTGTGTGCAGCCTTTGCTCTTTCCCCAAAGCCATTTTCAGTTCTATTAAAAAAAATTGTTTTCATCACCATTTACACTGTACATTTTTAACAAACTTCCAGTCTCGCACTGAAATAAAAGCATATAAATATATTTAAGATTATCACTTGCTGCCTGTTCCATGTAGGGAAGTGAATTCTGTTAAAGATACCCTTGTGTAAAGACTTCATTTTCCCTAGAAATAATATTTACCAGTACAGTGAAATTCAGTACATGTGTAACCTGCATTGTAAATACAGCTTAGACTGATAGGAGCTTTTGATACCTGCTGTAGCTTGTCCTGGCTGCAGCTGGCATAGAGTTAATTTTCTTCCTAATAGCTGGTACCAGGCTGTGTTTAGGATTTGGTGTGGGAACAGCGCTGCTGACACACTGATGTTTCAGTTGTCGCTAAGCAGCGCTTATCCTAAGTCAAGGGCTTTTCAGTTTCGCATGCTTGGCCAGTAAGCAGGTGCACAAGAAACTGGGAGGCAGCATGGCCAGGACAGCTGACCCAGACTAGCCCAAGGGATATTCCATACCATAGAATGTCATGCTTAGTATATAAACTGCAGGGAGTTGGCCAGGGGGGCAAATCACTGCTCAGGCATCAGTCAGCAGGTGGTGAGCAATTGCATTAAGCATCACCTGTCTTTTCTTGGGTTTTTGTTATATTACTTTTCATTATTATTATGTTTTATTAATTTATTATTATTGCTGTTATTCTATTTAAGTTATTAAACTGCTTTTATCTCAAGCCACAAGCTATACTTTTTCCAATTTTCCCCTCCATCCCACTGGGAGGGGGAGAATTGAGTGAGTGACTGCCTTATGCTTAGTTGCAGGCTGGAGTTAAACCACAGGATAGCCTCAGGTTCAGTGCTTTGAAGTGGAAGAAGGAATCTATTTTTTACTATAATAAATTAAAAAATACATATTTGGGGTTGAAGCCCCATTTTATCTTATAAATTCTTAAAAACAGAATCTTACAAGAATTTTTTTCATTATTACTTTTTTCAAACAGAAGAGAAGGAAGAAGTAATTAACAGTGATTCAACAGTGTCTACCCAGAATAAATCTGATGAAGAAAAAGCAGACATACCTCATCTTCCAACTTGTACTCAGAAGCCATCGGTGCCCAAAGACCCACTGCGTGACCCCCGTCTTTCTGATTTTGGTCTTTCACAATATGCTTTCTCCAGGCCTTGGAGTGCAGTGAAAGGACAACGCGCAACAAATGCGTATCAAGACATTTCAAAGAACAGGACTCCACTAAAAACACAGAGCCCCTGTGTTTTGGCCAAAACACCAAAATGTATGCTAAAGATGGACGATTATGAATGTGTAACACCAAAACTGGAACACTTTGGCATCAGTGAACATACCATGTGTATGAATGAAGATTATACGATGTCACTTATTCACAAAACTGCTCTGACAAGCAGGAAGTGAGTGTATTGCTTTCGGATTGTTTCTCTACTGAATTTTCTGTAGTTCCTTCTTGATGTACTAATTTCTTAATGCTATTGCCCTTCTCTTGATCTTCAAGCAGGTGATATTTTTATTATCTACCGTCTGGTCAGTCCCATGTCTTTATTCGACTTTGCTTATCCTTTCATGTACCCTTTGCAGTGCCAAACACTGCCAAGGAGCACATATACACACGCACACAGATACACACTCCTTCCCTTCACTGCACCATGATGGGAACCTTCCATGTGCAATGCAATCTATTTACAAAGGGAAAATGCACAGCATATCTGTGATCTTTTGCTTTCCTTAACCTTGTCTTTGACTGTGTGTTGTTCATAGTAGATATTACATGGATAATTTAAACATTTCAAAAGCTTTAGGAATATAGACCTGCAAAAAACTTCTAAATCATTCAGTCAAAATGCCTCATTGTAGAAACAGCATATTATCTCTTGTGTTCTTAGTTCTTTTTGCTCCGGTCTGCTGTTGAAAAGACACCCCAGGTTTTCATGGTTCTAATTAAAAGAATTTGTAGCAGTGAGATGTAGAACACCTTTGCAGTAGAAGTTTTTCTGTACTTCTGAGTTAATGTAAAGGTAGTTAGATCATGTTTTTACAGTTAGCATGGGAAACACGTTCCATTTTAAAAGCTGGCAGTATTTAAAAGAAGCATGTCATTTTGCAGCTAAATATTTGGTATTTAGAAAAATTACACAAAAAACCCAAAACCACATGCAAAGTATTTTGTCAAAATAGTTCAACTTTTTAAAAATCTTTTATATTCGCCATATAGGGAGAGGTATGAAGTGCTTCAGAACCATGCCAACTTAAGTGACTTTGTCCCCCAAAGATCCAGTTTAGTGCAATAGTTAATTTAAAAAACCACTCAAAATTTAATATTATGGGGGAGGGGTAGTGAAAGTGAAAAGATACATTTTCTTTTAAAATTGTTTGGAGATCTCTCCTTTTGAGTAGTTATGTAAATATTATAATGTCTATAAAGTTTCTATAGTATTTGAATTGTAACAGTAGGAAAACTGTTACTCAATCCTGAAAGATACTAATTCAAAAATTGTTCCTCTCAAATAATATTTTGAAAATAGTTTCAGCTTATCACACAATTTAAGTTCTTCTAATATCTGGGGTTTTTTTTTTGTTTTGTTTTACTGTTCTAGATTTCCTATTTAATAAGAACTCTTTTAAATTGTATCTTCAGCTCTAATTACAGCTGTAATTTATGTATAAGTACATCCACAAATACAAATTCTATTTCTGTGACTTCTAGTGAAACAATTAGACAGTCCACTAGTGATATTTTATATATATATATTAAAAAAATGGAAAAAAAAAATGCTAGTAGTCTTCTGCATCCCTAATGATAATATTACAATTCTGTAGAGAATTAGTTACAGCGTGATTGCTCTTTAACACATTGTCATTATTAATGACCAAAGGTCTGTCTAGCAGCTGTGCACTGTGTGAAACTACTTAAAAAATTCACCTCAAAGTTCTTAAAAATGCTTAGCAGACCTCAACTCTTCTAACTTCATTTTTCAGGTTTTCAGTTTTGAAGCAAGTAAAAAGAACGATATTCTTTGCACCTGCTACAAAACTGAAACGAAAAGTACATAGGAAAGAAAAGGAGGGGGGGAAAAAGGTATCTGAAAAAAAATATTTATTGTTATACTTTTTCTTCTCCATTATAAAAACTAAAAATCATCTGGACTCATCTATAATACTTCCACATAAAAACTGACTTGAAAAATTACCTT